>VZSZ01003071.1:71404-95703 GCA_013398815.1 Ibidorhyncha struthersii | reverse complement strand
TGAATTTCATTAGATTCCTCTCTGCCCAACTCTCCAGCCTGTCCAGGTCACGCTGTAAAGCAGCACAGCCTTTCAGTGTGTCAGCTACCCCTCCCAGTTTTGTGTCATCAGCAAACTTGCTGATGGTACACTCTATCCCTTCATCCAGGTCAGTGATGAATATATTGAACAGGACTGGACCCAGTACTGACCCTTGAGGGACACCACTTGTTACTGACCTCCAACTAGACTCTGCACCACTAACCACAACCCTCTGAACTCTACCTGTCAGCCACTGTTCAATCCACCCCACTGTCCATTCATCTAACCCACACTTCCTAAGCTTGCCCATGAGGATGATGTGGGAGATGGTGCTGAGTGCCTTGCTGAAGTCAAGGTAGACAACATCCACTGCCCTCCCCTCATCCACCCATCCAGTCACGCCATCATAGAAGGCTATCAGATTAGTCAGACACGACTTCCCCTTGGTGAATCCATGTTGACTGCTTCTGATAACTTCCTTTTCTTCCAGATGTTTGGAGATGATGCCCAGAACGAGCTGTTCCATCATCTTTCCAGGGATGGAGGTGAGGCTGACCAGCCTGTAATCATGTGCCAGCAAAGCAGTCCTAACTATAAACATGTTTTCAGGAAAGTCATTCCATGTTAGAACAAATGACTGATAGTACTGAACAAAAAGATCTTTGTTTATTTGGCAAAGGCAGAATTTTAAAGAGAAGAAAGTATTTCATGTGCAAACAATTTTTCTTTATTTTATCTCCTTTTACACATGCTTCCTTAACTGCATTTTCACATATTATTTCTCCATTTCATTTTCAAGAAAAATAATATCTTAATTCTATGTTGGGCAACATAAACATAAGCATTTAAACTGGCTCCCAGTATAATACATAATTTTTCTGTGCACTTTCAGACAGAGCTGCATATTAACCCTTCAGTGAGCTTTCCCCTGCTTAGCCCAGGCTTAGTTTCTCCTTACCTAGCACATTTTAGATTGATTTGAAAATGAATCCTAGATGTCTTTGTACATGCTACAGGCAGGGCACAGATGTGTTTGAAGCTGCCCTTACAGGTCCCATAAAAGCAAAATAGAAAACCCAAGTCCTCTTTGTAGGTCCTTACATAAGAAAGTGCATGGGGCAAGAAAGTGTATGTAGGAGGGATCTTAAAATGTCTCATTCTTCTTACTCCTGCTGTAAGAGGGCACTTCACTAGGAGAAGCAGGGCTTCACAGAGAGAACCCTAAGAGCTGTCAGAAGTAGAAGAGATGCTATTGTTTACATCTGGGCAAAGGATGTCCTTTCTGATCCTTACTTGCCAAAGTCTATATTCTTCTTTCTTAAGTGTTTCAATTTTTTCCACCCACACCCACATAAATCATCTATTTTGGGAACTAAGTTGGAAAAACATTTTAACTGAAAACTTTAAGATGTTCTGACTTCCTCTTCTTACCTTTCTTTTCTGGCTTCATTCAGCAAACTGAATTTAGTGCTTATTACAAACTATTACTTTAAATATTTATATATTAATTAATACAAGAAAAATGTTCCTTTCTTATTTCCTCACTTTCCAATTCATGATGACAAACAATGCTAATTTGACAAGAGAGTTGAAACTCAAAATTTGAGAGGTGCAGAGTGTGACAACAAGAGACTATGGGAATAAGTTGAAAAAAGAGTGTTTCAGACTGGAATTAAGTAAAAATCTTTTTATCATGAGGACAGACAATCATGGTAACAGGTTTCTCAGAGAGGTTGTACAGTCTCTGTCCTTGGCAGTTAACAAGGTTTGACTGGACACAGCCCTGAGCCCACTGGTTTGATCTCTGAGCTGACCCTAATTTGAGCAGGGAGCTGGACTAGAGATGTCCTGACGTCTCTTCCTCTCTGAATTATCTCCTGAAGCCAGATCTTTTTTATGTTCCAGACTGGTTGCTTTTCAACAATTCAACAGTAACTCTATAGTATTTAAAAAGATTAACATTAGAAATAATTTTATATAAAACAATCTCTTTAAAGTTTCTGTCACCTTTTATTTCCTTTCTTTCTAAATATTAACAATAGGCTGTTGGCTTAGACATGTATATAAGTTTAATTAATATGCTGCTTCTGTTTTTTTCCAGATCATTAATGAAGATGTTAAAAACTGACTTAACACATTGCTTTGCATATACTCAACAGAAGTAATGAAAAATTACCTCTTTTGTAGGAGTAACCCAATGTGATAATTCCCTACAATAATTGGCACCAATGTTGCTATAGCTCATAATTAGCTGAATATCAATTAACTTGAAATATGACTGAGAAATTTATATTAGTGTTAACCTAATGCTTCATTTACATTTACAGCTGGTTTTAATTATTTGAACAATCACCAAAAATTTAAAACCTGCAATCAGTGAGGTTTCACCTTAACAGATGATTTTCTGGGAATTTAGTAAACAAAGCAGACATAAATATGATGAATTATTCCTAGGACTTTGCCTTTGCAATTACTTATCAACTGCTTTTATTACTGCAGTTGAATTTTATATATGTTTATTAAACTCAAATAAAAAAAAAAAAAAACAAACACAAAACAACCTCCTCCACCCCCGAAAAAAGCCCAAATCCCAATACCCCAAACCTCCCAAAAATCCTGTTTCTCTCTTCTTTATTTGTGTCTCAATAGACTGTCTGGACAATGCCTGATGATCCTTTTAAATGTTATAAGTTGTTCAAAATGTGGAGATGTACAAGCTTTATTCCCTTTTCATGTTTTACAATATAATGAACTTATTTATAATATCTTTGCAGAGGCAGGTTTTCCTCTTCTGCCTATGAAGTTTTCTGTTCAGCCACAGTGGAAGCAATTTGTAAAAAGTATTCTTAACATTTTTATCAGAACTATTTTCTCAAAGAGCAAGCAGGACGATAAACAATCTTCTCACTGGTACTTTAATGAGTCTTCTGAATTCGGTCACAAAGATATAAGCTGGAATTTTCTACAAATGTCTTGGCAAACTATATTCTTCAAACCCTTGGAAGAATATGATCTGAGTGTCCTAATCCTTCACTGTCTTTCAAACCTAGTCCATAAATCCACAATATAGCACCATGCAGACCACTATGAAGAAAATTAACTCTATCCCAGACAAAACCAGTATATCCCCAAAGAATTACTGAAGAATTTTCAGTAATTCATGACTATGATATTTAAATATTCACAAAATCACTGAATCATTTAGGTTGGAAGGGACCTTTGGAGATATTCTACTCTAATGTTCCTGCTCAATCACGGTCAGCTAGAGCTGGTTGTCCAGGATCAGGTCCAGACAGGTTTTGAATGTATCCAAGGATGGGTATTCCACAACTTCCCTGGGAAACGTGTTCCAGTGTTTGGTCACTGAAAGTAAAAAAGTGTTTTCATAATTGAGTGACAGAGCTGTGGTTAGTTGACTTTCGCCAGATGCCATACGCACAGCCAGCTGATCTCTGACTCCAGTTCCTCAACAGGACAGGGGTAGAAAATAAGATGAAAAAACTCTTGGGTAAACATAAAGACAGGGAGATCATCTACCAGTTACCATCATGGGCAAAACAGACTCAACTTGGGGAAAAATGAATTTAATTAATTTCTGCTTAAAATAGATTTGGATAGTAAGAAGCAAAGACAAAAAACTAAAATAACTTCCCCCAAGCTCTACCCCTTTTTCACAGAATCAACCTGAGTCCTTTATTCCTGACTCTCATACCTCCTCCCTTCCCTGTCCCCCTGGCCTAAGTGGTGTAGGGACGGGCACTGAAGAATAATGGCCAGTTCATAACAGTTCCTTTCTATCACTCCCTCCTCCTCACACTTTTTCCTTGCTCTGGAGTGGGTCCTCCATAAGCTGCAGTCTTTCAGAACAAACCTGCTCCTGCATGGGTTCCTCTCCGCAGGCCACAGGTCCTACCAGGAGCCTGCTCCAGTATGGTTTCTCTACATGCTGCAGTTTTCTTTAGGACATATGCACCTGCTCCAGCATGGGGCTTTCCATGAGCTACAGTATGGATATCTTTTCTGATATAGTCCTCTCCATGGGCTGTAGGGAAATAACTGCTCCGTCATGGCCTCTTCCAAAACTTCCACAAGCTGCAGGGAAGTCTCTGCTCCAGTGCCTGGAGCACCTTCTCCCCCTCCTTCTTCAATGACCTTTGTGTTCATAGGGTTGTTTCTCACACTTTTTTCCCTCTTGTTTCTCACTGCAGGGCAGTGTTTTGCCCTTAAATATGTTTTCCCAGGGGCACCACCAACTTGGCTGAGTGGCTCAGCTTGAGGAGGCAATATAAGGTTTGTCTTCACTTTAGCCATTAGGTTACGGGAACTGCCAGTTCAAAGTCAACTGCTTTCTTCATATTGTCTGGAATTTGAGTTAGTTAAAGAGGCAGGTAGCCTCTACTGCTAGTAAGCTGACAAGATTTGGGAACTGTCCAAAAAGTCTGGGACAATGAAGAAGACAGCTTTATTTGTACTAGCATCTGGCAGTCTAATTTCATATCTTCAGAGATGTATCCAGGTGGGGATTTGGAGTACAGACATTTTAGTCATAGTCAGACCAATTGTTTCAGCAATTACTGAAGAAATGATAAAAAGAACCTGTTCTGTGAAAGTAGTACTTTATTTCAGAGTTAAGTTACGCAATAATTTAGACGTTTTTATCTTGTGTTTCTGTTTCCAAGGACTGAAAGAAACTGAGAAGCATCAAAATGAAAATCATGAGGCCCTCCCTAGCCATTTTATGTCAGCAGCTCTACACCCAGAACCAAAAGAGACAATTCTGAAGCGATATTCAGGAAATACTCTGGTTTTATGCTCTAAAGTATATGAAGCAAAAAAAAAAAAAGTGCATCTATTTACATACGGGGGTGAGTCTGCAAGAATCAGGCATAGTTGTGTTGTCTGGTTCTAAAAATATGGAGATCGGTGACAAGTGGTGTCTCTCAGGGGTCTGTGTTGGAGCCAGTATTGTTTAATATCTTCATCAATGATGTGGCAGTGGGATTGAGTGCACCCTCAGACAGTTTGCTGACAACACCAAACTGAGTGGTGCAGTTGACACACCTGTGGGATGGGATGCCATCCAGAGGGACTTGGGCAGGCTCAAGAAGTGGGCCCATATGAACCTCATGAGTGCAGGGTCTTGCACATGGCTCAGAGCAACCCCCAGTGTCAATACAGGCTATGGGATGAAGGGATTGAGAGCAGCTGTGCCAAGAAGGACTTGGGGGTACTGGTGGATGAAAAGCTAGACGTGAGCTGACAAGGTGTGCTCACAGCCCAGAAGGCCAACCACATCCTGGGCAACATCAAAACAAACATGGCCAGCAGGTCAAGGGAGGTGATTTTGCCCCTCTACTCCGCTCTTGTGAGACCCCACCTGGAGTGCTGCACCCAGGTGTGAAGTCTTCAGTACAGGAAAGATATAGACCTGTTGGAGCGGGTCCAGAGGAGGGCCACAGAGATGATCAGAGGGCTGGAATACTCTCCTATAAGGACAGGCTGAGAGAGCTGGGAGAAGAGAAGGCTCTGGTGAGACCTTATTGCAATCTTTCAGTATTTAAAGAGGGCCTACAGGAAAAATGGGGACAAACTTTTTAGCAGGGCCTGTTGTGCTAGGACAAGGGGTAATGGCTTTAAACTGAAAGAGGGAAGATTTAGACTAGATATAAGGAAGAAATTTTCTACAATGAGAGTCTTGAAACACTGGAACAGCCTGCCCAGAGAGGTGGTAGATGTGCCATCACTAGAAACATTCAAGGTCAGGTTGGACGGCGCTCTGAGGAACCTGATCTATTTGAAGATATTCCTGCTCATTACAGGGGAGGTTGAACTAGGTGACCTTTTAAGGTCCCTTCCAACCCAAACTACTACATGAATCTATGATATGCAGATATACCGGGAAGATGCAGCTGAATTTTATAGACTCAAAGAATCATAGGATAATTCAAGTTAGAAGTGACCTCAGGAGATCTCCAGCCCATGCTCCTGCTCAAAGCAGAGTCAGCTACTGGATCATACCAGGCTGCTCAGAGCTTTATCTAGTTGCATAACCACCAGTGAAGGGGACTGCACAACCTCTTTGGGCAAGTGGTTCCATTGGTTGATTGTCCTCATGGGGAAAATGTCTTTGCATATGTTCATTTATATATACCTATTAAAACAGATTGTTTTATCATAGCAGACTTCATAGCAGCAAATGTTTTTTTTCTACACAACTGAAAATTTCTGCAGTTGTAAATGAAATCAAATATTTGCCTTACAGGAGTTTCAGAAGACACAACAGAAGACAGGTCTTCTTGGCTCCGTATTTCCCCCAAAATTCATTACCTAACACCTACCTCAACCAAACTTTATAGAAGGGTAGCCTGTTACATGTATCCCACCTAATAAATTTTTGGTTGAGTTAAACAATATTCTGGGACTCTTACATCTCTCCCTGTGTTATTCAAACTTTTGATTCTTTTTTCTCCTACTGAGATTTTTATTTTTGCTTTCTGGAATGTCTCATTTGCAAACCCTGATAACCAAAGGTCAGATCTCTCATATGCCTTCAGTTGTTATCATAAAATCTTTGCCTCTTTATGGAATCCTAATTCTCTTTGTATCTTATTCTGCTTTACATATATTTTTTCTTATAACATATGAAAAAAAGATAAATATTAGAATTAGTAGACCCCTTACCAAATGAGCTAACATTCAAAAGGGCAAAATATGCAATAGTTTCTACCAGAGCACAGGAATATTTCTGTGATACCTCTAAAAAAGAAAATCCTAGAAAATCGTAGTTTATGTACCATGCCTGTACGCCACTGGAAGAGAAAACAAAAGTTGGCAGAGGCCTTGAATAAGTTCCTCTAGTTTTCTTTCTTCAGCTAATGCCTCTTAACTTAAAAAGCCTTACATACATCATATTGACAATAAATTTACAACTAACTTGTTTGCATTAGACTAATTGATAGGGTAAGCTAGTTATTGAAATGAGAGGGAATTAAATTGTATCTGAATTTCATGTCTGGTCTACTGTAGTTGAAGAATGAAATTTGTCTTCTGTATCCTAACAGTTTGATAAGAGGACAAGAGATTTTGAAGTTTAGAAATTAAAATTTTGTGTGAAAAACTTGTTAAAGTTTATAAATATTAACTGGAAAACAACCTGAATAATATAGCATTGAAAGGAAGGCTACTGTAAGTTAAAGTCTTTTGTATTAATCTAGATAAGAATGATTAGAAGAGCCTTTCATATGATTATAACATTTTTACAAAGGGCAGATCAATATTCTAATTCATCAGGCAGTGGTTGGAAGGTTTTTTTTTTCTTTTTTTTCTTAAATAAAAACAACTATTTCAAAAATTCGTAGTGAGATTTTAAATCATAGTCAACATTAAAAAAAGGATATTTGTCATTTAAACACTCTCAATTCTACATGTTTGAGTTTACTTTGTGGTGGAAATGCTCTCCAGGTGAGGTTGTTACCTGTGTAGCTACAGAAGTACTGAACAATACCTTGTAACATTTAGAGCTGAACATCAGGATGTGGAGAATTACAGTACCTTTGTTTTTTTCTTTCAACACGCTTCTGGACTGTATAAGGTAATATTTTTACAGGTTCTCTGCAGAAAGGGAAAAAAAAGAATTATAATATAAGGAAATTGCCATACTCTCCCTGTGAAGGCCAGAAAAAAAATTCTCAACACTTACCAGCTTCTAAAACTGCAATAATTTTGTGTGTAGTTTTTTAATTGCTTTGCCTTCCTCTGAATCTGTAATTCCAGTCAGAGCAAAGAGACCTCTAAACATCTTGCAAACATTGCAACCACAAAGAGGATGTCCTTCTTCCTACACAAAAAATTGATGGACTATTTAAAATATTCTTTATCTGGAGGATAAGCATGATCCTTTCCCCCTAGCCAATTTATCTGGTGTATTAACAACACAGATTATAATCACAGATGCCAGTGAATAAATATTTCTAGGCACAGTTAATACTGTGAATACAATGTTATTAAAATACTTGACCCCTAATGACGTATGACACCAGTTAACACCAATGGAAAAAAAGTTTGGGATTACATCTCTTTTGAATCCTTTAGTCTCTTTTACCGGTGGGATTTAAATACTCTATGTTATGCAACTAAATTTTAATCACTCTTTGCAGATTTAGTTCTGTGTTGCAACTCCCTTCACATTTTTTCACTTAAACATGAAAAAGCTCTTGTGAGAGACAAGTTTTGGGATGTTTTGGAGAGGGGAGGTAGTTTATTCTTTTTTTTCTTCCCTTTGACTTTTTCACATATTCAGACTTTCTGCCAGTGCCCTTATGGTGCGAGAAGGCAGAAAATTTCTCATATATTGGAAATAGAACACATTTGTGTTTAAGTGCACCATCTAATTAATGTTGTTTTGCACCAGAGAGTCTCTCTTTAGTCACACTACATAGCTGTGGTTAGCTTTGCAACCAAGGTGCAGTACGAAGGCCTTGAAATATTGAGCTCTGTCCCCAGATCTCACATGTCATTTCATGGAGTCGTCTGTGAATGAAACAGAGCCTTAAACAGGCTCAAATAGTTTAGAACCTAAACCATTAAATTTAGACACATCACTTAGATTTAGGTGAAATTAACATTTTCCATTTAGTTTCATAAATAACTTTGAATATCTGGACCTTATTTACTCAGTCCCAAAATTTCAGACCTATAAAACTGGGTAATTATGCATCCTTTCTTCTACACTCTGCGTATATGATATACATGGCAGACTCATAACACTCTGAGTGAAGGAATCATGACCAGGGCTAGAGAACAAAATCTAAAAAAAAAAAAAAAAAAGAATGTTTTATGAAGAAGGTTATGTACACCACCTTTCGTATTCAAATAAATTAAGTACTATCTAATTGCTTAAAATCATACATTGTTCATCTTGGAAATTTGCCTTATTTCCTGCTAGATCCTTGTCTCTTCTGTAAGCATTAACAGTGCAATTTAGAAATAAATGGGGAAAAAAAACAAACAAAAAACGCCAAAATCTCCTGACAGTTAATGTTCCTTCCATTTCTACGTTTTAACATGGTAAGTATCAAAAAACAAATTCCTTCTAATGTCTTCTCTGAAAAAAAAAAAAAAGTTTTTTATCTCTCTCTTTTTAAAATTTATTATAATAACCATTTTCATTTTTTCCAGTATCTAATTCCCAGATCGCACCTTCTAATCCTTATATTTCTAACATTGAAAACTGATTTGACTTGAGTTCAGATCCTTTTTAACACTTGAAATTTGCAATCAGTCACTGTAACACTGCAAGATCAAATATCAGTGTTTCTGTGCATTTCCTCAGATGTTGGAGGATCATTTGAAATAATTTGAAAAGTCAGTTAAAGCTCCTCCATTAAGAACAAATATACTCAGTGTGGAAAAAAAGCTGCTGCAACGGTTTCTAAATTCTTAACCTTATTTAATACCTACACGGTATTTTACTGTGTATAATACAATGTAATGTAGGTATTTTTAAATTTAAAATTAAAAGAAAAAATTCTAAAAAGCTGTATGAAGTTCTGGAGTTAAAGGTTATGCATGTGACATCGTAAGGAGATAAAAATAAAGTTGTACTATTTTGAATAAAAGACTAAATTGCATGTGCCTTATTATTGTCTTAAGGAAATTTCAAGTTTGATAAAAAATATACAACCAATGAATTGGACCACGGAAAATACCTCTTGTCTTTTGCATCAATATAAACCTGGATAAGCACCTCAGCTTCATTAGTGCTATTTGTGACACATTACTGTGGCATTGGAAGGAAGGTAGCATCTATAATTTTTCAATATTTGTACTGAGCACACATAAAAGAATAAGTCACCTAGATTTAGGACACAGAAGAATTAGAAGTGGGAAGTAAAAAATGCAGTAATCTAGTATTCACACCTTGCCTAAAGGTAGTGATATTTTTTTGGCAAAGAAAAATCAATAATATCTTCCAGGTCTCTGAAACCTGACTTTAATGGCTGGAGACTGAGAGTTTCAAGTTTAAAAAAAAAAAGCCTCAAAGAAGCAGAATGCCTTGAAGTATAATTGAAGTTTTGCTCATTAAGGGCAAACCTGTGAAGACTTGACATTTCATCAAGTTTTCAGCTAGAGTTCCTAAGAAAATAGGCTTGAAAAATTTGTACAGAGGACTGAGATTTTTTTTTGCAGTGCTACCTTTTGACACGAATCTTAGAGTCACTGTCAGTTTTCAAGAAGCCAATAGTGTAATTGGGAACTTTTTAGCAACATGTTGACCAAGAAGAGTGTAAACTAAAGGAAATTGCACTGTCATACTCATTAGAAACAGACGCCAGGCATTGTTCTCATTGGTTTCCCTCTCTAGACAGGCTCTGACTCTTCGGTACAGCTCTACAAAGGACTAAAACTTGAGGCAAACTACTCCAAAATAGACTAAATGTCTAACAAAGAAAACATGTGAGAGCCAACAGTATAAGGGTCGTTGAGAAACATCACTTTTTCTGTACTTCTATATACTGCATTTCTGTAAAGATAGCTAAGCCATCACTGTTCAAATATTTCAGACCATAAAAGACTGTGAAAATTTACTCTGGATCTTCATCCCTAGGTGATTCAGATACAATTCTTGTGGGTTTTTTTTCTGTTCCCTCCCCCTTGGTAATGTTCCTTTCTCTACAGCATCAGTCATTCACTTGATTTTGTCTATATCCATTCTGTGAACAGCAGCTCATATTTGCAGCCTTTCTCCATTTGCTGTGTTCTCATAGAAGTTTACCATTATTTCACACACTCTCTCTTTCTTCTACACATCATCACTGTCAAGTTTTATATACTCATTCCAGGAGGTGATTATGAGTCTTCTTTGAATGTTTGCCTACAGTTTTTTCGCAATGACCAACATCTGTGCTATTAAGATTGCTTGGATTCACTGCTGGTTTAAGACATTTATCTTACATAATGAGTAACTAAAAGTAAGTTTTATACACTCTTTGTTTCTAGGAAGACTCATGTCTTGTATAATTTGTTTTTAATCCAAAACATAATATATCTGGTGAGTACAAAGGTTATTTATGATGCATTGCTACCCTGTCTCATACACCAGTTATTGAAAAGCCAGTAGACTAAAAAAAAAAAAAAGTTGCAACCTTTATTGAGCTGGAATACCCTCAGGTCGATGTTTTAGAAATAAAAGATTCATCAACAGTAACAAAAATTTACTGAGTCCCACAATAACTGTCTTAGCATTTTGAGAAACAGGTTCACTTGCAGGAGAGATGAATTTATTAAATCGAGAACTAAACACTTTTGGAACAAGAAAGGAAGTCAACTATTCAGCCTGCTCTAAAACATGCCCAGTGTTCAAGGCTCTGTATTTTGTCATTAAGTTGATGCTTACCTTTTGGATCATTTGTGGACACTTTCATGTTACCGGTCACTGAAATCGGTATTTTCAAAATCTCAGGGGAACAGCACCACTGACAGGTTTGACTAATCCAAGAAGAAATAATTGTGTGTAGTAATTTTGGAATCAATGTGTGTTCGATTTGATTAAGGGAGAATTCAGATATTCAAAATGCAGCCTGAATCCTTTGGTCATGGAATATAATGTGAAGGATTTACAGAAGAATTAGTGTCTCTTACTGAAAATGTTATTTTGTTTAAAAGACAGTTGAGTCTATAGTCTCTGTCAGGAAGATATTCTGTTTAGAATATCCCAGTGCTAAGACAATCACTTGCAGTGTTTCTGACCTCATTACAACCTTACTGTATAGATCAAAATAACTAGATCAAAAAGCCCTGTTTTGAAAGACATCACATAAACTGTGTGTTTGAGGTCTGACAGTAAACATGTTGAATCTTTTGCATATCTTCAGGTGGTCTGCAAAAGCTCAGAAAACCTGGACCTAGGCATTCTTTATCCATTTAAATAATTTATATTTTACGTACACGTACAGCATAAAGTTTCAGATGATATAGCTAACCAGGTGTATGCTCAGACCCTCCAATGCTTTCAAGAAAGCCCTAGGACACCTTTTAAGCCAATACTTTGCTCTCAGTCAGAGGAAGAACTGATTAAAACAGTGCATTACTTTTAGATTTCTCTTTATCTAGGTTCAAGAGTCCCAGTTAGATGTGTTCCAGATGGCTCTTTTCATGGTCTGGCAAAACTGTGACTAAAATATACCCATATGCATTAAGTCAAAGCAATGGCATCTGAAAATACCACTTTCCCCCACTGGATATCTCACTTCCACTCCATATGCACAGGTATAATAACAAAAAATAAATCAGAATCACTGTCATCATAGAGCAGATAGAAACAGATTGAAAACCACCGACCATTTGGGCAGTCATGTTAAGAATTTACTATTTTGATTTGAACCACCCCTAACTTTATACCTCTTCTTTGGCACTATAATATTTTTTCTGTCTCTCTCATTTTATTTTTTCTGCTTCAGTACTACTTTTTTTATTCTGAAGGCACCTCCTCCTAGACACTTTTACCGGTGCTGATCAGCTTACTCAGAGTGATTATTGGAAATGCCTAATGGTCTTCTAAGACTAACCATCCAAGAATGCTAAAGCACATCCAAAATGCTGGAAAGATTAAAAAATATATTTTCTCAATTAAGCCAGGCAATATAAAGCATCTTGTTTGCTTCTTTCTGTATTGAATTATAGGATTATCTGCAAGAAGTTTCACAGCACATTAGTTAATTTATTTGTAGTACTTGAGAAAACATCCAGTGCTCCTCAAGTAAATAATTTTCCCTTGAAATAATATTTTATAGGCCACACAATATATTTTAAAGAGAGGATTAAATGCAAAATACTTTAAAGGAAAACCTGCATCCCACAGTATGAAAATTAAAGTATAGAAGCCTCTCACCTGGTTTTATTTGACATTATATTTTCTAGGATACTAATACAGGGTTAATTACTAATTAGGGGGTTAATTGCACCATCCCAAGACTTATTTTCTGGGTTTGCCTTTTAAAGAGTGCAGAATCTCAAATTTTTGAAGGTATTCTTTTACACTCTGTAGAATCCTGTGTATTCCGGGTGTGCCAGCTAAGTCATTTAAGCAGCAAAACCAGTCCTGTAGTGAGCCCTGTACTGGTAGATCTCTGTCCTTTGAAGCTTGTAATATCAGAACCTAAATCCCTCAGTCCTGCAATCTCATGTTTGTGCTTGGACCTTTATACCTGTGCACAGCCTAATAGGTTTCTTCTAGTCACCAGATCTATCTCTTTGGATTTTGTTGTACCAATGAACCTGAGGAGAAGTAGCACCTCCTGCAGAACAAAATGGAACATGATGACAAGATAACCAATGTTATTGTTTAATGTTTCAAAGTATTGCTTGTCTCTGTCTACCAGTTTGAGAACAACTGGCATGAAGGGTTTGATTGACATCTGCAAAGTGTTGAATAGGTGTAAAATAAACAAATTGACAGCACAGGAAAATCTTCTTTCCCTAAAATCCTTCACTTACAGTTAGACATTTTTTACAGTTATAGTAGATACAATGTAGGTACTCTTTAGTGGGCACTAAATGTCAGTTAGAAATATATTTTTGACTTTGCAGTATTCCTGCAGTAGAACATAAAACTTTTTTACAACTTTTGGTGGTAATATATATATTTTTCCACATGAAATGCTGTATATACATTATTTGTTTCATCAAAATAAAAGGTGGGTTTATTAGTGTCCTGGTTTCCCAATAAATGTTGAATAAACACATTTAACAGATCCAGAAATAAATGGGATAAATGTTTACCTTATAAATGACCTTATTGTAAATAAGGTACCTTATAAATGACCTTATTGTAAATCTCTGACCAGTGTATAAACTATACTACCTTATATTAGGTGCATCAAAAAGAGTGTGGCTAGCAGGTCGAGGGAGGTCATCCTCCCCCTCTACTCTGCCCTGGTGAGGCCGCATCTGGAATACTGTGTCCAGTTCTGGGCTCCCCAGTTCAAGAAAGACAGGGATCTGCTGGAGAGGGTCCAGCAAAGGGCTACAAAGATGATTAGGGGATTGGAACATCTTTCATATGAGGAAAGGCTGAGGGATTTGGGTCTCTAGTCTAGAGAAGAGAAGATTGAGGGGGGATCTTATTAATGCTTTCAAATACTTGAAGGGAGGATGCCAGGGGGATGGGAGCAGTCTTTTTTCAGTGGTGCCCATTGATAGGACGAGGGGTAATGGGCACAAACTTGAACATAGGAAGTTCCATCTTAACATGAGGAGGAACTTCTTTACTTTGAGGGTAGTGGAGCACTGGAACAGGCTGCCCAGAGAGGTTGTGGAGTCTCCCACTCTGGAGACATTCAAAACCCGCCTGGACGCTGTCCTGTGCAACCTGTTGTAGGTGACCCTGCTCTGGCGGGGGGGTTGGACTAGATGATCTCCAGAGGTCCCTTCCAACCCTGACTATTCTGTGATTAGTCATTAATTCTCAACTATTAAATTGTAACCTATTTACAGTTGATTTAGAAAGAGGAAGAAATACATACAAAGCAAGAGAAGAGTAAATATTGATTAGACATTGAAGGAGCCACTGAAAGAGTAAGTCCTTACAGCAAGTCCAAACTCATGAAAAAACACCTGGCTTCATTTGTTTAGTGTGTGCAGATCTACTGCATTGCTCGTGTGTGTGTATTTGCACTCACTTGGGTGAGACCTGGAGTTGAAGGGGCATCTGGTATCACCTGTTTGTGTGAACGTGGGTGAGAGAGAACTAAAACTGCCTGTTAGAGAGGGAGCATCTGGCATCATCTGCAAAGAGGCAAGCTCAAGCTGTTGGCACCATCTGTGAAGAGGAGAGAGATACAGGGAGACAGAGATACAAGCTTCAGAGACCAGCATAAAGTACCAAAACTGAAAAGCTATGTTCTTAAATAGCAAACCTCCAAACAAGTTCTTAAGTATAGACACTTTTTGGATGCTGATAGAAAGAAGCAATGAAGTTTCCCTGGTGACAGGGCTGTCTGTCTCTGCTTCCTGGGAAAGACACATCAGACATCAGGAATCTCCACACACCCTCTGTATGGTGCATATCATAAGTCCACAGAGGTTCATCTGCTGTAACAGAAAAAGGCCTTTTGACTTTGATTTTTGAGGTGAAAAGGCAGACATGTCAAGCCTCAAAAACATCCATCCCTAAGTCCCACTCAGCCTACTGACCCCCACTACTGAAACCAGTGCTGTTGAGATGTTTATGTATCCCTTTGAGTAAAGAAATTTTCCCCTCTCTTTCTTAATCATGTTTAAACTCGTCTCCTTTAAACCGACCTAAGATATTTCTAGGTGGATTTGTACAAATCTCTGTTTTGTTCATTGCCTCAAACACAGCTAAGGTAAACCTTCCTTACTGGAGCTCTTATTTTATGCAACTTCTTATCACTTCTAAAATCCTTCCAGGTTAATACCCACCTCATCTGCAATTGTATATACACATCAAGGATGCAGATTCCCACTGCCGTGCTGGCTGGAATCCTGGTTTCTGATCGCCTGTTTGTTGCATTTTTTCACACAAACAATGTCATTTTCTCACGTTCCCATTTCTGTGTGGAAACAAATCTAAAAAAAATCCTCACTTCCACTTTAAACCTTCCTTCAAACTTGTCTTTGTGGCAATGAGAGAAACCACTTGTCAGTGATTAGCCAGCTGGTGTGACCACTGCTTATTGCACTGGTTACAGCTGTCTTACTGCTATTTTTGTGTTTCCCCTCCATCTGTCTTATCCACCTGCTGTCTCTCATTTCAAACTTAAATTTAAGCTCCCTGGACAAAACCTCTCAGTTTGTTATGCTTGTACAGTGCCTAGCACAGTGTGTCCTTAGCTATATGTTCTCCTTCAATACAAACTAATATGCGCTAAACTGACTGAGAAAGAGGGACAGTGCAGATTCTGCATCTCAGGGTGGATTTAGACCGCTTGTTCACTGATACGGAAGCCTGAGCAAGTTTAAATGCAGCTGGGTGTCTCGGCAAATGACATGGGGACTAGGATGAAATAGCACATTTTGAGTTCCAGGCTGTTATGACTGGACCATAGCAAAGATCACAAGCCCTTGTCCTTGTGGGGGACTTCAACTTACCAGATATCTGCTGGGAATACAATACAGCAGAGAGGGAATAGTCTAGGAGGTTCCTGGAGTGTGTTGAGGATAACTTCCTGACTCAGCTGGTGAGGGAGCTGACTAGGGAATGTGCTGTTTGTAAACAGAGAAGAACCTGTGGGGGATGTGATGGTTAGAGGCTGCCTTGGGCATAGCGATCATGAAATGATAGTTTTCGATTCTTGGAGAAGTAAGGAGAGGGCTCAGCAGAACTGTACCTTGGACTTCTGGAGGGCAGACTTCAGTCTTTTCAGGAGGCTAGTTGACAAAGTCCCTTGGGAGGCAGTCCTCAAGGGCAAAGGAGTCCAAGAAGGCTGGATGTTTTTCAAGAAGGAAGTCTTAAATGTGCAGGAGCAGGCTGTCCTCGTGTGCCAAAAAATGAGCCGTCAGGGAAAAAGACCAGCCTGGCTGAACAGAGAGCTATGAGTGTAACTCAGGGAAAAAAGGAGAATTTATGGCCTTTGGAAGAAAGAGCAGGCCTCTCATGACAACTACAAAGATGTCGCGAGGTTATGTAGGGAGAAAATTAGAAGGGTCAAAGCCCAACTAGAACTTAGCCTGGTTACTGTTGTTAAGGACAGCAAAAAAAGTTTCTATAAATACATTAGAAATAAAAGGAGGACTAAGGATAATTTGTCCTTTAGTAGATGGGGGTGGAAACATAGTGACAAAGGCTGCGGAAAAAGGCTGAGGTACTTAATGCCTTCTTTGCCTCAGTCTTTTACAGTAAGACCAGGTGTTCCCAGAGTACCCAGCCCCCTGTGCTAGTAGACAGGAGCAGGGAGCTGAATGAAGCCCCTGTAATCCAAGGTGAAATGGGGAGTGACCTGCTGCAGCACCTAGTCATACGCAACTCTATGGGGCCAGATGGGATCCACCCAAGGGTACTGAAGGAGCTGGCGGAAGTGCTCACCAAGCCACTTTCCGTCACTTATCAGCAGTCTTGGCTAACTAGGGAGATCCCAATTGACTGGAGGTTAGCAAATGTGACACCCATCTACAAGAAGGGTAGAAAGAGGATCCAGGGAACTACAGGCCTTTCAGTCCAACCTCTGTGCCTGGAAAGGTTATGGAACAGATCATCCTGAGTGTCATTACACAGCACATGCAGGACAACCAGGTGATTGGGCTCAGTCAGCATGGGTTCATGAAAGGCAGGTCCTGCCTGACTAACCTGATCTCCTTTTATGACAAGGCGACCCGTTTAGTGGATGAGGGAAAAGTTGTGGATGTTGTTTACTAGGACTTCAGTAAAGCCTTCAACATGGTTTCCCACAGCATTCTCCTGGAGAAACTGGCTGCTCATGGCTTGGGTGGGTGTACTCTTCTCTGGGTGAAAAACTGGCTGGATGGCCATGCCCAGAGAGTGGTGGTGAATGGCGTGAAATCTAGTCAGTAGCTGGTCACAAGTGGTGTTCCCCAGGGCTTGGTACTGGGGCCAGTTCTCTTTAATATCTTTATAAATGACCTGGATGAGGTGATCGAGTGCACACTCAGTATGTTTGCAGACGACACTAAGTTAGGCAGGAGTGTTGATCTACTTGAGGGTAGGATGGACCTATAGGGGGATCTGGACAGGTTGGATCGATGGGCTGAGGCCAACGGTATGAAGTTCAACAAGGCCAAGTGCCTGGTCCTACACTTAGGTCATAACAACCCCAGGCAGTGCTACAGGCTTGGGGAAGAGTGGCTGGAAAGCAGCCTGGCAGAGAAGGACCTGGGAGTGTTGCTTGACAGCTGGCTGAATATGAGCCAGCAATGTGCCCAGGTGGCCAAGAAGGCCAACGGCATCCTGACCTGTATCAGGAATAGTATGGTGAGCAGGACTAGTGAAGTGATTGTTCCCCTGTACTCGGCACTGGTGAGACCCCTCCTCAAGTACTGTGTTCAGTTTTGGGCCCCTTGCTATAAGAAAGACATTGAGATTCTGGAGCGTGTCCAGAGAAGGTCAGCAAAGCTGGTGAGGGGTCTGGGGGACAAGTCTTATGAGGAGCAGCTGGGGGAGCTGGGGTTGTTTAGCCTGGAGATTAGGAGGCTCAGGGGACACCTTATTTCTCTCTACAACTACCTGAAAGGAAACTGTAGAGAGGTGGGGGTCAGTCTATTCTTGCTAGTAACAAGCACTAAGTCAAGAGGAAATGGCCTAAAGTTATGCCAGGGTAGGTTTAGATTGGCTATCAGGAAAAAGTTCTTCACACAAAGGGTTGTTAAGCGTTGGAACAGGCTGCCCAGGGAGGTAGTGGATTCTCCATCCCTGGAGGTATTTAAAAGATGGGTAGACGTGGTGCTTAAGGACATGGTTTAGTGGTGGTTTTGGCGGTGTTAGGTTAATGGTTGGACTTGATGATCTTCAAGGTCCCTTACAACGTAGACAATTCTATGATTCTATGAAAGGCTGAACAGGCATGGCTTTACACAACAGTGGAAAAGGTAAACTCAGGAATATATCTGTTGGAAGAAGGTACTATAACACATACACATATTTGTACATTATATGATATTATGCACAATATTGTATACAATACAGGAATGCATGCCAAATGGTTACACTCTGATGCCATTTACTTTTCTCATAGCCACCGAACAGACTGAGTAATAATCACAGAATCTCAAAGAATAGAAAGCGGAAATTGTGGGGTTGTGGTTTAGCTTCACAAATCCAAAATTTTCTTCTTATAGTCTGTTCCAGTGCCTAATTTTAGAGATACTTTATGGATTTAATTCCATTACAGATATTATTATTAATAATAATATTAATATTAAAATTAAGAGGGTATCTCTTTTTCCAAGAAGACTTTCCTAAATATTCCCAGGTCTAACTCGAGTGTTATACAACACCATATATCTATAGGAGTTCAAATATAGTTCAATAATTGCAATTTATTGTAGAATCACTGTGGTAAATCTGCACATATGGTTGAGGCATTTCTATGACAAACTCTTGTGTTTAAACATGTGACATTGTGGAAAAACTAACTCTAGAAGATCAAATTTCTTATACTCGTTGCCTAAAGGTAAATTTACATGCTCAAATTTTGAAAAATATCATTTACTTGTTCATAAATTTACAGCTATGTAAGAATGGAGACTTCATGCTTTAAAACACTATTCAAGTGCTTTATGCTTGTTTTGGACATCCACAGCTTGCACATAGAAGGAGCAGGCTGGAATAAAATTGGGCTATGAATTTAAGGTAAAAAAAACTAAACTGCACCTATCTGTAAAAATTGTCTTGTGCTGTTACATGGATGTCTGCAAATAGCTTCTTTTTATTTATTTTTTATTGAAAATTCCCCAGATCCTGCCCTTGGCAGTTCACTTATTTGATAAACATCAGATGTGTGTAATACAACAATGACAGATCTAGCAGAGATATTATGAATGAGTGGAAACTCATTAACATAATTATTAAGATTTAGGATGGCATTAATACTGTCTGTGCTTTTATTACTGATTTCTGTTATCTTTTCAGTTCAGAAAAGATAACTTTATTCACACGGTTCTAGAAAAAAAGATAAAGTAAGAATCCAGTCCCAAAGTTTACATAAATACCAATAAAAACAAATAAGAGGATAAACAACAAGGGTGGAACAACTGAAAAACCAATCACCCACCTATCTAACTAATCAACCTCCTCTTCCCCAAAAAAACACCCAGGGCAAAAGCTTCAGAAGCTTTTAGATTTTGGCTGTGAACATTTCCTGACCTCTGATCTGAGGAGAACTTCCCAAATAGGAATGTATCCTAGCAGCATCCAGATTCTTTTCCTTGCTTTCCTCCTCCTCCCTCAAGCCGCCCCCTGCACCTTGGCTTCTGTGCAAAGAAATTACAGACACCACAGGCTGAAGTGAAACAGTGAAGTGGTCAGAGATCCTCTGATCTGGGTGATTAGGAAACCGCAACCCTCAGGCACACTGCGGTTTGTCCCGGCAGGTAATCTTAAATTGGTACACTGGGGATTAAGTCTTTTAGAAAGGCAAAACAAGAACCACAGGCAGGAGCCTGATTTGCAAATTCACAAGAGAATTGAGAAATATTTTAAGGCAGCTTTCTTTTTCTTTTTTAAACACTGAGGGATTTTTTATTAGAATAAACTTCTAAGCAAAGTAATAAAATGTTTTAGCTGACCCTACCTGTTTTTACCATGCATATATTTTGGTAAACTGGAAGGCATTGTGATAAATGCAAGATTATTTTGAGTAAATTACGTAGTATAGTATGATAACAAATTTATTATATCTTCTGGTGTTTGATTTGTGTTAGAAGTGTGGCCAGCAGGTCGAAGGAGGTGACATTGACCCTCTACTCCACTCTCGTGAGACCCCGCCTGGAGTACTGCATGCAGCTCTGGGGCTACCAACATAAAAAAGACATGGACCTGCTAAAGCAGATCCAAAGGAGGGCCACGAAGATGGTCAGAGGGCCGGAACACCTCTCCTATGAGGACAGGCTGAGAGAGTTGGGGCCATTGAGCCTAGGAAGGGAAGACTCCAGGGAGACCTTATAGAGGCCTTCTAGTACTTAAAGGGGTCTACAGGAATGATGGGGAAGGACTTCTTATCAGGGAATGTAGTGATAGGATGAGGCATAACAGTTTTAAACTGAAAGAGGGTACATTAAATTAGATATTAGGAAGAAATTCTTTACACTGAGGGTGGTGAGACACTGGAACAGGTTGCCTGGGGCAGTTGTGGCTGCCCCATCCCTGGAAGTGTTCAAGGCCAGGTTGGATGGGGCTTTGAGCAACCTGGTCTAGTGGGAGGAGTCCCTGTGGTCAAAACTCTGTGATAACCACCACTGTCACCCAGGATGTGAAAGCATAGTGACAAGCAGTGACAGGCAGTTACAGTTACATTAATTTCTGTAATTGCTCATATTTATACTTTTGCAGTAACACAGTCTCATTTTTTGAATGTCCTTAATAAGATGATTTAAAAGCCTGTAGTGTTACTGATTAATCTACATTTCTTCATTACTTTTCACCACTGTTTGTTTTCCATATGTTCTGCATCAACACATTTAATTTCTTTTTTTTTTTTAACAGGTACCAAAATCCCCCTAATTTAGCAGTGTCTCTGAGTGCTCTTTGTTTCTCATTTGAGGCTATTTTGAAGTCATTAATTTGCTAAATTATTGTAGATGGAAAGATCTAATTGCAGTGGTATTTTTTTTCAGTCTTCTTGTCATCCACTATTATGATAGTAAACCTATTGTGTGGCACTTTAATTAAATATAGGCTAAATTGATCCGGGAGATTTTAGTGCTCAGGAATCTAATGTTTGAAAGTAGTAGTCTGTCACTGGGCTTCCCATGAGCTAACTGGTTCTGTGTGTGTGGATACAGTCATTGTCTTCAGTAAACAGCACAGGTTTGAAGAGGGTAACAAAATTCAGAAGGACCCTTCTAGTCTTCCTTTAACAAAAACAGGAACCAGAGCACACCACTATATGAACTTCTCTTCCTATACATGATTGTTCAGAGAGCATCTTCATATAGGATCTCTCACTAAATACTATTACAGAAGTCTATTTGAACAGTTTTGAGATGGAGTTTAATAACCAACTGAGACTGTGTTTCAGCATGCAGTTCATTATATAAATTGATCATAGAGCAGTAAGAAAATATCACAATGATGAAAAAGGCTGTGCATTCCTCTCCAAGGACCTTTCAGCTGTAATATGAACAATGATGGATAAAACAGTCCATTTCGTTGTCTTGTTTCATTGTTAATTTTCTTTTCAGGTACATACTGGTTAAAGAAAAAATGCACTTTTCAGTAATTTTTTATTTTGGAATAATGACCTGAAAGTAATTTTTCTGTAACCTCTAACTCCAGTCACAATTTTTTCCTTTTTCATTGGGGTACCTCCTGTGAATTTTGGCAAACTCTTCCTTGTTGATGTACCACCCCCTCTCCCAGAAAAAAGAAAACCAAAACAAATGATAACAACAAAACCAACAAGAAAACAAAGCTGAAAAAACACTACCAAAATTAACTGAACATCTCAGAGTGAGGGAACAGAATTCCTTCTGAAACTGGACTACTTCACATTTCATTTATATCTTTACCTCATTATAATCATTTCCTTTTTTAGTTACTTATCTGCATACAATGTACTTCGTTGTTTATCACAGATTTTTTTTTTTCTTTTTAGAACACTCTACCTTCTCATTCTTATTTATTTATTTATTTTAGCTAAATATTAGATATTATTCCACTGTGCCATTGTGCTGATTAGGTGGACACCTGTTGTGGTTTAGGCCAAATTGGCCACTGGGGATGTGGGGGACCCCAGATGGGACCGACAGATGTTCCCCTCTACACCTCTTCAAAAAGAGAGACAGAGGAGGGAAAAAGAGACTTATGAGTTTAGAAGGAACTAAACTACTTTAATGATATATTAATAATAAAATACAAAGGAAATAATGAAATATGTATAAAACCTTATCAAGCTCCCAAGATGACAATCACGACACTGGCTGGCACTGGGGTAGTCCCAGGCCGGACTCAGTGACGGACGGGAACTGGATTCCAGATCTGCATTCAGGATCGGGACCAGAGGCAGACAATTGAAGTGAAGAAAGAGAGAGTGAGAGAGCGAGAGACCGAGAGAGACAAAAGAGAGGAAAAAAGAGAGCTGACCCTTTGATCCCTCAGCTTTTATACAGAGCATGATGCAGATGGGATGGAATACCCTGTTGGTCAGTTTTGGGTCACCTGTCCTGTCCGCTCCTCCTGTCCGCTCCTCCACACTTTTCTGCCTCCAATCCTCCAACAGGGCAAGTAACAAAGTTAGCTGAACTTGGCTGTTATAGCAATAAGTATAAGCAAGAGCCTCTCCGCATACCATGCCTGGGCATCAACTATAAACATTGGTCTTATCACTCTGAGAGAGTGAACATTGTCTGCACAATCTGCTGTTAATTTCAGTAGTTAGAAGAGGCCCAGCTAAGAAGCAAAGTTACTGAACAAGATTGGTCCTGTTTTACCTCAAACCAAGACAATACCCTAACAATGTATACTGGTTTTGTCTGGGGTAGAATTAGTTTTTTTCATAGCCACTCATATAGGGTTATATTTTAGATTTGTGATGAAAACAGTGTTGGTAACACAAGGATGTTTTAGTTACTGCTGAGCAGCACTTACACTGTGTCAAGGTCTTTTCTGCTTCTCACACTGCCCCACCAGCAAGTAGGATGGGGGTGCACAAGAAGTTGGGAGGGGACACATGTGGGACAGCTGACCCCAACCGAAAGGCATATCCAACACCATATGATGTTGTGCTCATCAGTAAAAGCTGGGGGAAGAAGGAGGAAAGGGGGATGTTTGGAGTTATGGCATTTGTCTTCCCAAGTAACTGTTATGTGTGATGGAGCCCTGCTTTGCTGGAGATGGCTGAATGTCTTCCTGCTGATGGGAAGTAGTGAATGAATTCCTTATTTTTCTTTGCTTGTGCACCTAGCTTTTTCTTTCCCTGTTAAACTGTCTTTATCTCAACCCATGAGTCTTCTCACTGTTACCCTTCTGATTTTCTTCCCCATCCCACCAGGGGGAATGAGCCAGTGGCTGTGTGGGCCTTAGTTGATGACTAGGGTTAAACCATGACACGATGTGAAACAAGTGGGGCGGCATCTTCTCATCTTAGACCAAGACATCTAATGTGAGAAATAAATTCTTTGCTGAAGAATGCAATTCACTAAAACATGAATCCATCACTGACTTCTTTACATGATTACAAGGATGTCTGGACTTGTTTTCTATTGTTTCGCTAGTTGAAAACCATCAGTGCTGTTCTACTGTTCAACCTATTTCTATCTGTTATACAAAACCATTGGCTAACTTCTGTTGGCTAAACCAACAGAAACAGCTGAAAGATGCTAAAGAGAACACTCTTCAGGGTGGCACCCTTGGGGCAGAATATTTTTCTCTTTTTTTCTACTTTGTCATCTTTCTATCAGAAAATATTACAGCTCTTATTTTTCTTTTGGTTTCCTACAATAATTTGGGTTCACGCTTTGTGTTTATTTTAGAAGAAAACACAACATTAAATCATCAGGAAAAAAGGAAGAAAGATGAAGAAAAAAAAAGAAAGGAACAGGGAAAAGGAAAGGGAAAGGGAAAGGGAAAGGGAAAGGGAAAGGTAAAG
>VZSZ01003071.1:43410-71226 GCA_013398815.1 Ibidorhyncha struthersii | reverse complement strand
GAAAAGGAAAAGGAAAGGAAAAGGAAAAGGAAAAGGAAAAGGAAAAGGAAGGGGAAAGGGAAAAAGAAGGGGAAAAGGAAAAGGAAGGGGAAAAGGAAGGGGAAAAGGAAAAGGAAGGGGAAAATGAAAATGAAAATGAAAAGGAAAAGGAAAAGGAAAAGGAAAAGGAAAAGGAAAAGGAAAAGGAAAAGGAAAAGGAAAAGGAAAAGGAAAAGGAAAAGGAAAAGGAGGAAGAGAGAGTTGGTCAAAGCATAAAAGATTCAAGAATGGCTTCTATGGAGCAGTGATATTCTAAAGATATGCTTTTGCATAAATATTGCTCAAGGAAAGATACTTGTTAGGTTTGTATTCAGAAATATATAGAAAACAATAGGTAAAATACTCAGAAGATGCAGAACATAAGCTAAGAGTTTTAGTTTGCCTTTGAGCAATATTTGAGATTCTTGGTTCTTAATGAGAAATTTATATACACTCCATTGTTAAAACTTGTATTTCAGAGGTCTCTGGTAGTCTATATTATTAGTGTAGCGAGGTTAAGAAATAACTACTGCTGTTCATTCATCTATATACTCTCTGATTTTTGTTTGCCTCAAACACCATCATGTTTATGAAATAATAATTTAGTGATGGCTAGGACCAAGATACATTTCAGAGTCTTTTTTTTCCATCTCTTTATTTATATTTTTTCTCCGTGAGAAGAAAGGAGAACCATCTTAGAGAAAACAAGACACTTGAGTTTTGAAAGATCTGTTTAAAGGCAAAACGAACTGTTGCATCTGTACTTGTTTAAGGAGAAAAAAAGTAGTTAGGTCTAGAAGGAATCAGGTATCTTGTCACACTATAAATTGTTTCCTGTTTGTTTTTAAAAAAAACATCCCCAGTAAGCTTAAGTGCTGTTTAAAAAATGTATTTTATTAATGGAACACATTATTGGAAGTACTGTAGCATAGAGTGCACCTACAGAGGGACCTTCTGCCTGAATATAAAGTTGTTCCAGCCCTATGACGTAAAGTAAAATTAAAATTACAGTCAGAAAGAGGCCTAGATGCAGAAGCTACTATTTTTCCACAGCCAGTTCCTGGCTTTGAGAAGGTTTCAGTGCACAATATCACTCAATGAGAAATGCTACATTTCCTATTCAAACCAACCTTTTGAGATCAGAGTGGCTATCCTTATCTTGACATGCCAGCTAGTAACCCTGCTACTGTAGGATACTGTGTACTTTGATAAACATGGGTTTTTCTCACCATCCCTTGATTTTAGTGCACTCTCTCCAGCATAGGGAGATCTGTGTTCGAATCAATGAGACTGGTCAGTGTTATTCCTGGCTTTAGCAAATCAAGATTTTTAGGGTAGGGTAACTCATATACAGAAACATATTGGAGCATTTGAAGAGGGAAGATATAGGAATACACCAAAAAAAGCCTTCTTTATTCGCCTTTGGATATACATTCTAACTCATAGGCAATGTCCTTATAAGCAGAAAAGAAATCTGAAAATATTGGTAGGTAGATCTTTTCTGACTAGGTAGACAAATCTCAGTTCCTTAAATTAAGAAGTAGAAATCTTTGATTAGTGTTTAATAAAAAAGTGAAATACAGTCTTTGTTCTAATATGAAGACAAGCTTATGCTTTCTTAGGCACCTGACATGCTCTGGATATTGACATACAGTTTGAAATTTTCATGGAAAGAAACAGGATAAGGATCAAGATTGAAATGATGTAAAGAAAACTTTCTTGCAGCTTTTATCAGAACAAATGCATATTTCTGAATTAATTAGTCATTAAGCTCCTCACATCTCATGTTTCATGAAGTCAGCTTAGGTAAAGTAGAGGAAGTGTGAAAAAATGCAATCAATCAAAAAGTTCCTAAGACTTGTTGTTCTTAATGAAAAGCAATTTTAGGAACCTAGGTCTAGATATCCATTGAGAAGATATGGTCAATGAAGTGATCTATAGAACCTTTGAGGTTGATAAATATATATATATATATAATAGAATAGTAGCTCTTGTGACAGGTCATTTATAGAAGAATTGAAGTCAAGTATCAGCCATATAAAGAAAGGAGTTCCCTGATAGGAAAAAAATGAAAGCCAATGCAACAGAAAAGCATGAAAAAGAAGAGTGATCTGTCTAAATCAGCATCCTGGATCCCTTTCCCCATACCACCTCTTCACCTTTTTTCTAAGTACATTATCACATCTGATTCCAAGGGCAGAGGGTGAACGGGATGAAAAATACTTCATTTGGCAGCTATTATGCCTCACCTAAAAGGCAGAACTTCAAGAGAGAGAAGGCTGAGTTTCCGTTATGTAGGGAATGAAGAGGTGACAGAGTGATAGGAAAGCAAAAAACTTTTAATATCTATGAAATCCCCAAACTGTGTCATGACCTGTTTAAATGCTAGGTACTGAATGCTACTTTGGACTGGAAATGAGAAGATTTTAGTCAAATGATTCACAGAAAGTGTTTCTTATCTTCATACCCCCAGATCTTTGGTCTTCTTTTGCTGGATATTAGTACAAAGGGGAAATAAACAGAGAGAATTCACAGGTCATCTGTGACCACCAATTAGACTAATCCAACACCACTTCTGAAGTATCCCTAGTGTTGCTCATTTTTAATGTTTGCCTAGATAAACATAGTTAACAGGGAGGGGAAAAAAAGTGAGCTGGGGAAAAGTTTTTTACCTTATAATGTGATCCTCAGTGGTCTCCACAGGTCAGAAATATTTTTGGGCACTACTTCTGGAAGCATTCCATTTTATTGCCATGAACATCTTCCCAAATTTATTTTTCTTACATCAGTGTAGTAGCAGAAAAAAAAACTATCAAAAAAAGAGTAAGTAGAAAATAAAAAAAGGAAGAAGGGGAGATCATTAATTTAAAGGGTTAATTTTATTATTTCCTAGTAACTAATCAAATCTAAAAATTTTATATAGACTATTCTTTAAGAAAAGAAGTTTAACTAAAGCCTGTTTTATTGTTTGTTTCCCATTTCAACAGGAATCTAGTGATTATTTGACATCAGGAATAAATTTTAATTGTTCAAATGAGTGCTATGTCATGACAGTTTTATACCATGGATGTCTTATGTTGAAATTCTTAAATGAAATGTACAATAATATCCATTTCTTGAAATGATGTCACTATCTTCTGAAGGAAAAAAAAGACCAACCAAACAAAAAAAAAAACAAAACACAGCCAACACCGGCTAATCATCTTTATAATAAGTAAATGAGGCTAAAAGTCTTTTATATCACTTTGACTTTAAACTATCTTCACACTATGATATTAGGGCTTCAACTTTTGCTGTAGGGAATGCCTTCTCTCTTTTATTTTCCAGCTAAGGTTCACTTTCTTCAATTTAGATTAGGTAAAAGACAGAGATAGAAAAGTATAATTGACTTAATTTAGTTTAATTAACTGCAAGAGAATGGAGACAATTAGTTAATGCATCTTAATGAATTGAATTATGAAATGCATTGCTCCCAATGGGAGCAAATGATCCCTGTAATGGGAAAAGTGGGTATAGAACAAAAAATTAAACAGCAGATTGCTTTTTCTCCATGTTAGGGTGACCAATCCAAAGCAACTAGAATGTTATAGATGCATCACATGCTCTGTAATAGCATTCAAAATCTTGCAGATGAACCCTGCTTGGTGAGTTCTAGGGGAAGTCAACATCCTAAAATTACCCAATGGGGCCAAATTCCTGATTTCTGGAAATGATTGTCGGCCTTAATTCAGCTTTCAAGATATCTTAGTCAGTAAAAGTGCGGGTTTTACAACCTAACTAAAATAGAGAAAGAAATATAAATAAAAAAAATGAAAACTCATCCAACTACCTTTTAGCATTATTAAACACTATAAAAAATAAAATTAAATATCACAATAATAGAATAAAATTACGCGTATTAATTTCATTAATCCTGACTGTTTATCTATGCTATCTAAAATTCAGATCCTCATCAAAATTAACAACCATAGTATCTGAACTAGTGACCACTTACAAAGTAAATTAATTCTGATTTTCTACTTTTCTAAGAGACATCAGTTGAAATGTTTTAGGCATTATTACATACAATGAAATCTACTTTAAGAAACTGAAATTCCTACCTTTTTAAGTGTATAAATAATTTTTGGGGGAAAAAACTATTAAATTTTAGAATTGCCTTATATTTTAATTTGTGTCCTTTTTTCAAATTACACTTCACTGTGTAATTGTGGTGAACAGAAGAAAAATGTCTGGTTACATTGGTATCACAGAATCACAGAATCACAGAATGGTCAGGGTTGGAAGGGACCTCTGGAGATCATCTAGTCCAACCCCCCCGCCAGAGCAGGGTCACCTACAACAGGTTGCACAGGACAACGTCCAGGCGGGTTTTGAATGTCTCCAGAGTGGGAGACTCCACAACCTCTCTGGGCAGCCTGTTCCAGTGCTCCACCACCCTCAAAGTAAAGAAGTTCCTCCTCATGTTAAGATGGAACTTCCTATGTTCAAGTTTGTGCCCATTACCCCTCGTCCTATCATTGGGCACCACTGAAAAAAGACTGCTCCCATCCCCCTGGCATCCTCCCTTCAAGTATTTGAAAGCATTAACAAGATCCCCCCTCAATCTTCTTTTCTCCAGACTAAAGAGACCCAAATCCCTCAGCCTCTCCTCATATGAAAGATGTTCCAATCCCCTAATCATCTTTGTAGCCCTTTGCTGGACCCTCTCCAGCAGATCCCTGTCCTTCTTGAACTGGGGAGCCCAGAACTGGACGCAGTATTCCAGATGCGGCCTCACCAGGGCAGAGTAGAGGGGGAGGATGACCTCCCTCGACCTGCTGGCCACACTCCTTTTGATGCACCCCAGGATGCCATTGGCCCTCTTGGCCGCCAGGGCACATTGCTGGCTCATGGTCATCCTGTTGTCCACCAGGACTCCCAGGTCCCTTTCCACAGAGCTGCTCTCCAGGAGGTCGGCCCCCAACCTGTACTGATGCATGGGGTTATTCCTCCCCAGATGCAGTACCCTACATTTACCCTTGTTGAATTTCATTAAGTTCCTCTCTGCCCAACTCTCCAGCCTATCCAGGTCATGCTGTAAAGCAGCACAGCCTTCTGGCGTATCAGCCACTCCTCCCAGTTTAGTGTCATCAGCAAACTTGCTGATGGTACACTCTATCCCTTCATCCAGGTCAGTGATGAATATATTGAACAGGACTGGACCCAGTACTGACCCTTGAGGGACACCACTTGTTACTGACCTCCAGCTAGACTCTGCATCACTAACCACAACCCTCTGAGCTCTATCTGCTAGCCAGTTAATATTATATAATATTATCCATTTATTTTCTTCTAACATTTAATGTATTTTATTCATTTAATGCAACAGAAAAAAAAAACAGATAAATTCACAGCATTCCTTTACTAATGCAGTGACAACTGGATTATTGGAAAATTACAAATCCTACATCAGCTGAGTTGTAAGTATTAAATCTAATTGTTACTGCTAGCTAATAGCATTCATTTTGCACAATCATCATTTTTCTCTAACAGAGGGTTTATAATTTGAAAATTTGCATCTTATTGAAACTTTAAGGAATTTATCCATAAGCAACTTGGGTCCCTTAATGCTCAGGTTTTCTGCATTTTCCGTATGAAAATTGTATTATGCCCCTGACACTATGCAAATGAAATGGAGCTACCGTTCAAGCGCTCCAGTTGCATACTGCTTGATGGCAGAGGTGCACAAAATGAAAACATGACTAGGAGACTGGAAGAGGCAGTCTCAGCACATACAGTGGTTTATTACCTTGGTAGCAGAAAACTTTTGCAGGTCTCTGATATACAGAGTAAAACTAGAATCTTGTAGGAACTTCTAGGCACTGTAAAAATAACATTTGTATAGTGAGTTGAGGAGAGGAAAGGAAAAAAATACAAAAGAAAAGGAGAAATGCAGTTATCCTTGAAGATACACACTTGCTGGTCTACTCACTGCTTAAAAACAGAAGAGCTCCTTTGCTTTTAGTTGTGCTCTTTTCTTATGGGACATAGCAAACAATTTTTAATATAATTTCTCTTACATATCATAGGTAGAAACAACAAAATGACAAATTCGTCATGAAGTAATTTCACTTAGTTTCTGCATCTTTCTAAGTTCCTGTGGTTTTCTTTGAAAAATTTGTCATAGTGCATAACTATCAGAATGAAACTGCCAATCCGTTTCATGTTGAAGTGACAGTTTCATTGGAATCAGCTGAAGAGAGTAGTGGCAGTCTGCATAGCCAGTGCAGCACCCACCACAGAGTACCCGTACCACAGTATAAAACCCGCGTGATCCTCTGACTAACGCTTGCCCTTCCAGACAGCCTTCTGCTTTCTATTAATGTACATTTTAGCACATGTAAAATGAGCCTACAGCCACATCAGAGAAAGTTTTCTGCCTTTGTGCGTGAGATTAATTTCATACAGAGAACTAAAAATGAACAATGTGTGAGGTTTATAGAAAAGGACTCAAAACATTTCTGAAAGGAATTACGACTTTGTTGAAGCATGTTGCGTTGGGAGTTAGCTAGATGGTGCTAAAAGCTACTTCTGTGTTGCTTAAGCTAATGCAGCCAGAGGCAACAGTATTTTAGGTCAGAGGTGAGAATAAACTGGACTATTTGATCTGTCAGTTTGATGGTTGGGGTTGGAGGTAGCAAGTATAATAGCTTAGGTCAAACAAAAAAGCTTCAGTATTCAAAATAGTGGAAAAATGCAGCACTAGGAGAATCAGTGGTTTGCATAGATATTGTTCGCTGAGCAGTGAAAGACAAGAACATCTCTTGAGATTTCAGAGGAGATGTCTAAAATGATAACTAGGAGGACATAACTATTTTCACTATGTTGATTGCACAAATCTAATTTTGGTACTTAGTTATATAAGATCATGATCAATTTTCTATCAAAAAAAGGATACACAGAAAATAATCAAATTATTAAAAAAATTCCTTCTGGCAGACAAAACCAGTGTGTCTTATATGGGATTGACATGAGTGTCAATCAGAAAAAAATTTTCAAAAAGTTTGCTTGTATAATGTTTCTTCAGGTTAAATAAAAGTAGACAAATTAAACACCTCAAAGGAAAATTAAATACAAATTAACCATTATCTTTAACAAACAAAAAGGAAGGTCGTGTTTACCTTTGGTAATGCACACAGCTGCCATATTATATCCGCATATTTATATGTGGGTGTGCATCACAATAGCTATAAGAAACAGGCCTTTTGACAAGGGAACACGTTTTGAATAGCAAGTACTAAAATCTGTTGTGGTATAATCTCATCCCAGTCGGTGCCTTCCTTTTTAAAGGAGAAGAGTGTGCCTCAGCTATATATTCTTCCGCAGAACTCTGTTTCTAGCCAGCAATAGCCTCTGCTGTTACTGGCAGCAGCAGTCAGTAAATGGTGTGCTGGCATTATCGCTCAAATGTTCTGCTCAAGATTCTTTAGTCTTAAGCTAGTCAGACTTCCCAGGCAGAACAGAGTAAAAATCAATCAGTACTACACTAAGTAGTATACTGCAGGTGGAACTGGTTGGGAATTTTCTGCCATAATATGTCTTTCAATAGGAAATATAAAATTGCGACAGGGAAAATTGTGCATGAAATCTACCTGATAGAAAAAAACTGGGAATATGAACTGCATACGCCCTAGGAAAATTTGAACAGCTTAGACAGAGATAATTCATTTCCAGCCTCCTCTCCCCCTCAGAAAAGAGAAATTATTTGGTTCAACAAGCCAAACTGTTCACTTGACATGGTCCTGATTACAGGAGAGGTTTGGATTAGTTCTACTCTAAACCTCCTACTCACAGGAGCAATAACAAAGTCTCCCGCATGCACTTACAAAGAGTTAAGCTGTTGCTGCTGGGAGAAGAAGTAGAAGACAGTGGGACAGGCCACACCTTGCTGGCAACAGCATTATTTCTCAATGGACTGTGAAATAAGACTTAAAGGATTAATTTTGTCCCTTTGGGAAGTATTTCTTGGTCAAAAGTTCACTCCCTATTTTCCGTAGGGGAAAGGTGATTGTCTTGGTACATGTAATTCAGTGTGCACAGTTTTCTGATGACCTGCTATATTATGCTGGTTTAGATATATCCGAAATTAACATTTTTCCTCAATACACTTTTTAACAATTCCAGAAAACTTGATATAAGTAAATAATTTGTAATAAAAGCCAGCATATCAAAATTTATGATTAGCTCTATTTTTTTCCTGAAGAGAATGCAGAAAAGCCAAAGCAGTTCCCCTGTTGAGATGTTTTTCAAACAGTGATTTTCAATTCCAGACTCATCTTTCTCTCTCACTCTATCCTTTGCTTGCTTTTATTTTTTCTTTTTTTTTTTTTCCGTTTCCTCCAAGAACAAAGGAGATGATAGCAACACTATCTTGTGAAATTGAAAACAGCATACATTCCATTCATGCTAGAATCATGGTCACCTTTTATACATGTGAAAACACATTGTCCAAAAGAAAAAGCTTATCATTTAGTAAAATAAAAATTGGGAATCTGTTAGATAATTCAGGTGTCATGCAAGCAAGCTTCACACATCAATTGATACCAGTACCATCATTCAGTACCAGTATCTTTGATGTGGTTATAATGTAGATTGGAAATACATTCTGAATATACAGAGGATAACTGATGTCATAGAGAAGAAGGGTCTAATATTCATTTGAAGATCAGTAATTTCTGTCTTACTTTCCTAAAAAAGTCAATTGGGTTTTCAGTATTACTGAGCAGGAAACTATTGAGATAGATTTCAGCAAGCCAGTTTCCAGTTTATGTGTAAGAAATCTCTAGTCATGATGAGAAGCTTCACCACTGGACAACGTTATAACAATATCAGATTTATTTAAAGGCTAAGCTCATTCCTGTTGTTGTCTTCCTACAACGAAGAACACATATTGCTCATTTCTGGAACTTCAGCAAAGAGACCTCCCAGTACTGAAGGGAAACCAGGAAAACATGAGACATTGGAGAAAAGATTTCAAGTGTGATCACTTATACTATAAAAGCTTTTTTCCTACTTTTTAACCTTTTTTTCACAACATTGTTAATGTTGAGAGAATACATCATCATGATGATTCCCAGGTTGTCATCTCTGCAATTCAAGTTATGCAGAAAAAGCTGCCTTTGTAGCTTTGTTTTCCCTTACTAATAAAGAGATGGATAGAAGAGTTCCTTTCTTCTGAACCTTTAATGTTTCTGGGAAAGCAGATGCATCAGGATTCTTCTCCCCGTTCACCACTGAGCAAGAATAGACAACTGCTTAGCAGCAAGAGCTTTAGGCTGCAGTGTTATACTTTCAAGAGACAAAATGTACTTTCAAGAAGTAAAGATTTGGAGCCTCAGCCACACAATCTTTACCTCATTACACTGATCAGTCAGAGTGATGCTGGACCACCAATTCTGAATTTATTTCAAACTGTATGTCTCATCAGTTAATTTCCAAGCTTCCTCAAAAGGAGACTAAACTACACTGATTCTCATGCAGAGAACCTAATTAACATTCACATTTGGTATGGCAGCACAAGCGATTAATTTTATTTTTCTGATCTGGAACACTGACAAGGATATCAACTCTTTTCCATTTCCAGCTGAATGAATGGTATTTAACTGTTTAGTTCAGTTAGTAGGTTTAGTATAGTGATGGCAGCATGCATTTCAGCAGAGGCACTTGTATTTCTCTAGTGGGTTGTGCACCTTGCTCTGCTCATGAAATTGGACTGGGAGAATTCATTTAAAGTTGGTTTGATTATGTCTAGACTGAACCACAGCCAGTGAAGCATAAAATGATTTTAGAGAAAGTTTTGACATAATAGCTGTCTGGTAAACATTTTTTTCACAGTCAAGTTACTTGGCCATGAAGCAATTGCTGTACCAAGAAGGAACTGCTGTCCTCATCACATCAGGACTGTGAACCCTATCAAATTAATATGGAACCTGCATACCTGTCTGACTGTGTATCAATAGGATGAAATAGGAGCAAACATTTCTATGGTGAAGTGAACATTAGACTGCTGAAAAAAAAAAAAAAGAGGTGAGGGTTCTGGTTTATACTTGCTTGTTTGGAAGTTTGGAGGCATGAGGGTGGTGTCTCTATTTGGGAAAGAAGGACGTGTGGCACCAGAACAAAGGATAGGTCACGTGTCTGGTGTCAACACCTCAGTTTCCAAGGTCAGCTGATGCAGATGTGAGAACTACCACTATGTTTGTCTATGGATTTTCGAGACAGAAGTGGGGGGGATACACAGTCAAAACACATATTCAGGAAACATTATCTTCATTTCATATTAAACAGTTTTGTATATGAAAATAAAACTCATAGTACCTTCAGAAAAAAAAACCACCAAACAACAAAAAAACCCAGACAAACACCAACAGCATGAAGCTGCAAAGAGCATTAGTCTTATTTGTCCTAAGCCTTCAACATGATTTGCACGTTTTCTTAAAAAATAGCCAGTGTTTCTGACTATATGGCGATTTATAACTACTATGTACTAGTTCAGACCATGATGCCAGCTGTCTGGGTAACCAAGCACAAGCCTTAAAAAGTATCTTTATGAATGTTTTAGGTGCTGAAAAACAGAATGTGGCCATTAAAATTTAGCTATATGCTCACCCTGTGGGTGTGGCCAAGGAACTAGAAACTTCTACTCTTACAACAGGTGTTGCACCAGATACCACTGCTGTTCACGGGGTACTAGAGCTAAATTTAGAAATTCCTCTATTGAAATTAAGCACATTTTCCAGGAAATTATTCTTGAGAGAACGGGTTCACTCTCTCAGTAGCTGAGGTGTTATGTAAAGACAAAATCACTTTTATCTCAGCAGGGGAATGAAAAGTCATAAGCAACTTGGTAGTTTCCATGGATGCACAAATTTTCTTGTCAGAAAAAGGGTTCCTATAATCCAGGAAATGCCTTTCAGTAACTTTTCAGGTTTTGAGAATCATCTCTTTCTTTGTACAAGAATTAGGCTTCAGAGTTTTATATATTTGTATAAAAAAATAGTAACGTGCTAAAGTATGTCTGAGGCCTGGGCAAGACTCAAGATTTCAGTTACAGTGTGTTAGTGTTTTTAAAATTCCCTAACTGAGAGAACAAAGGAAGAAAATGACCAGTTTATTTTTATCCCAAGATATATTGCAGTGTAGGCTGATGAGAACATCTCATTCAGTGTATCAGCTGTCTTGCCAAGTTTTATCAGTTCCAAATTTCTGCAGATGTTGATGGAAAAAGAAATAAAAATCTCTGCTACATTGTATTAAATGGCAGGAAGTAGCTTAATTTTCTCATCTCGAAAAAAAAGACTTTGCAGTTACTTTTAAGTAACAGATCATACCCAGTGGGGAGCCACCTATTTATTATTCTCTCAATGTCAGAGATACATATGGGCAAATCTCAAGAAACTTAAAAAAAAAAAAATCAAAACCATTGTATATGCTTAGAGTTTCTGTGATTTACCTGCTTATGTAGATCATCACACCTGTCCTTGTCCTCATTTTGTCAGAATGAAACATTCTGAAACACGGAGAATATCTTTGAGACATTCTTGAAGTAATTTTTCAATAATTAGTTATGGACTTGCAGGTATACCCGTTAGTTGTGTTTTTAGAGTCTCAAATAATATGGGGGGAATAAGCATGTACTCAACATATGATTTCTAGGCGATTCTGAGCTCATTCCTTTCTGGAGAAATATCTCTACTGTCAAGCTATCAAAACACACAAGGAATGAGTGTGACAAGAATGTGCAAAGTTGAAGGAAGATGAAGATCAGCTCTTATTTGTGATTGTGATTATGATTATGCACATTGAATTAGAAATGTCTGAGGAAGGAGCATTATACAGTCAAACACCACAAAGCATTACTAAACAAATTAATTAATTCATTGTATCATTCTTTTGATGAAAGAGGACAGTCACCGAAATGATATCAGGGCCCTGAGTACACTGACAGGCTCTAATGGCCCTGACCACCTTAACCTGGGACTTCCTCCCTTTCTCTCCACATGGCCCAAGAGGCCCATTTCAACTCAATTCAATGACTCCAGTCATGGTCTGAGCTATACTGTCATTATCTGTGTTCGGCTGTATTGCCTGCTCGTACTGAGGTGGTTTGCATGACCTGGACCTGACTTCTTACCTTGCCTAGGCTGATGGTTTCTGTACTGTAGGTGGTACCTCTTGTTATCACCAGCTTGGTTCCACTCACTCTGCTCATGCTGTGGGACCGCACCATGATCCGGAATATCACTGACTTGCCTGTGCTGTCACCCTGGCTCCTGGGCTGCCTTTCCTCATGAAACAGCCCTGTTTCTGTTGCTCCCTGATACATATCTAGCTGTGAAGAAACTTTCAATCTGATTGCTGTGTATTGCTTGCTAAAACATCAAACTGACACAAATAACATTATCATAATTTAAATCTGGTTAATTTCCAGGATTCCATATGAGATTATTGCTAAATTGGTGGTGTTTACTTTTGGGGTTTTTATTCTTAATATTGAGTAGAATAGAATAGAATAGAATAGAATAGAATAGAATAGAATAGAATAGAATAGAATAGAATAGAATAGAATAGAATAGAATAGAATAGAATACAATACAATACAATACAATACAATACAATACAATACATTATTTCAGTTGGAAGGGACCTACATCTAGTGCCACTCCTGATCAATTCAGGGCTGAACAAAAGTTAAAGCATATTACTAAGGGCATTGTCCAAATACTTCTTAAACACTGACAGGTTTCAGGCATTAACCATGTCTCTAGGAAGCCTGTTTCAGTGTTTGACCACCCCCTTGGTAAAGAAGTGCTTCCTAATGTCTGGTCTGAACCTTCTCTGATGCAGCTTTGAACTATTCCCACATGCCTTCCCACTGGATACCAGGGACAAGAGACCAGCACCTCCCTCTCCCCTTCCCCTCTTCAGAAAGCTGTAGAGAGCAATGAAGTTGCCCCTCAGCCTCCTTTTCTCCAAACTAGTCAAACCCTGAATCCTTAGCCACTCCTTATAGGACATTCCTGCCAGCCCTTTCACCAGCTTTGTTGCCATCCCCTGGACACATTCAAGCACCTTAAATATTCAGCAAGAAAAAAAAAAAAAAAAGACAGCTTTATAACAAAAACGCCTATTTGCATTCCTTCAGATAATGCTTTCCAGGTATTTTTCCTTCCAGTCAATCTACCAAAACAAAAATAAAAAGAATTTCTTCATGCTTATTGAAAAGCTATAAAAAGCTGTTGTTCAGTATCTCCTTTCTATATATTTCAATGATGTCCTTTGATGCAATGAGGGGGGAAACCATTTCAGGTTATACAGCTGTGTACAAGTTTTCCTATTTGCTCTCTTGTCTAGGTGCTACATCCAATTTATTTTTTTGTTTGTTTGAGGGAAAACTCATAATTTTAATTTCTTAAAAAATTTATTTCTGAATCTTCAAATTTAAAAAAAAAAAAATTATCATCCTACCTAGAGCAAATAGATAAAGAACATTTCCTTCATCTAAAACAGAAGACCCATGATTAGATTTGATAAATATGTATTTGCATTTAACGGCTACGAATTTTCTTTTAAAAATGACTGCCAACCTGGTTGCTTGTGCACCAAGGCACATGTAATGTTATAACCAATTGAACTTGTTCAGGTACACTTGCTAGATCTTGTGCCAATGTTGTGATTTTTTTAATCTGGTTCTTTCTTCTTTTTCTTTTTTTTTTTTTTTCCCCCCTGAGGGTTTATAGCCTCTTATAATTTGCACTTATGCATCTCTGTTTTTTCTATTAGGCAGTTTACCAGCTCTCCTGGTTTATGTCTCAACAACTGGACCTGTTTATTTCCCAGGGACAGACAGAAGAAAATATTGGGTGTTGGAAAGAGTTTCCTTTTCTTCTCTTCTTTGGCTGAGGCAGACAGATAGATTTTAGAATACAAAAACCTTGATAGTGGCAAATCCAGCAGCAGTATTTAAAATTAGGAAGCTCCTCCACATTCACAGCAGGGAGCACACATAATTGTAAAGAAATGCAGGAAACTTTATTTTTACAAGAAAAACTGTTCTCTAGGATGTTTTTCATTCAGTATATTCTTAAATTCTTTGAAGATCAATCAAGTCAAATAATTAAAAAAGGGGATCAATTGCTCCAAATTTTTATTTAAAGAAAGAATAGATAGACTACAGTCCTTCTTTTTTTTTTTTTTTTTTTTTTTTTTTTTGTCCAAATATTGAAAATACCATAATCAATCCAAAAGACTGAAGAAATGTAGGGGAAAAGGCTGTCAGACACCTAGACAGCAGAAACTACTTTCTGCTTCTGATTCAGTTTTGAGGTTTTCTGAAATGTTACAGTGGTTTCATTGTTGCTGAAATATTTCAATTATCACTGTCTTACATAGCTCTTACAATTCCTCATATTGTGCTGAAAAACATACTACGTTACTATGTTCCAAGGAAATAGAATGAAAACATTTGGACTATGATATGACTATATTCCCAAATGTATTAGAAAGCATTAGATTTTACTCATGTACCTTATTGTGTCAGGTGTAGACAATGGAAGAAATCTGTTGAAATAGAAACTATTTCCATAACATAAATATGCAAATGTAAAAGCTATAACAACTGAGTTCTGAATTTTCAAGTTACCTGGGTTCTAGCTACATAAATTTTACAGTCTCAACTTAGAAGTGAAAAAGGTCCTCAAAGACCAGCTAACAGACACTTCTGCTTATAGATAGGTCTGAGAGAATCTTTTCTTATCCAGGGAGATTATCGATGATGCAGTGTTTGGAATTTTTCTGGAATAACTTTCCTGTTTCCAGTAAAGACATTTTATTTCAAATTTAAAATAATATTATTGCAAAGTAATCAGCATGTTCAAAATGCTCAGTAATTACTGTGGAGCTAATACTTCTTATTCAAAAGAGTTCTACTAGTATATAGCTACAGGTTTTTACAGCTATTATCTTTCTCTTTGCAGGCAGAGTAAGCTATTGAAAGGGAATGCTTTTTGAATATTACTCAGTCTTCCAAACAGTCCTAAAGGGCCCTGGTTTCTTCTGTAATAGTTTTTATAGATAGGCATTCCCCACTTTAGCCAAAAGCTCACTTCTTGTGTCCTCATGTTGCATCTGTGCAGAACAGCACCTGAAGAAGGAAAACACTTTTTGTTTTTTTTTTTTGTTTTTTTTTTTTACTTCAGTCCCTACTCTGAGGGATATACTGGAGTTCTAGTAAAACCCAAATTTGTCACCCTCCCTGCCCTTGAAAAAAATATTCCTTTTTTAATGTTTTCAGGAGTCAATCTTGACATTATTACTCTGATACAAATACAAGCTGGGCGGCAAATGGATTGAGAGCAGCCCAGAGGAGAACGATTTGTGGGTGTTGGTGGATGAGAAACTCAACATGAGCTGGCAATATGCACTCACAGCCCAGAAAGCCAACTGTATCCTGGGCTGCATCAAAAGAAATATGGCCAGCAGGTCGAGGGAGGTGATTCTGCCCCTTTACTCCACTCATGTGAGACCACACCTGGAATACTACAGCCAGTTCTGGAGCCTCCGACATAAAAAGGACATGGCCTTGTTCGACTGGGTTCATATGAGGGCCATGAAGATGATAAGAGGGCTGGAGCACCTTTCCTATGAATACAGAGAGAGTTGGAGTTGTTCAGCCTGGAGAAGGTTCCGAGGAGACGTTATAGCAGCTTTCCAGTATCCGAAGGGGGCCTACAAGGCTGGAGAGGGACTTTTTACAAGGGCATGTAGTGATAGGACAAGAGGTAATGGCTTCAAATTGGAAGAGGGTAGATTAAATTTGATTTTTCACAATGAGAGTGGTGAGGTACTGGAACAGGTTGCCCAGGGGAGTTGTTCAGATGTTCCAGTTGTCCCTGGAAGTGTTCAAGGTCAGGTTGGACAAGGCTTTGGGCAACCTGGTCTAGTGGAAGGTGTCCCTGCCTGTGCCAGGGGGGTTGGAACTAGATTATCTTTAAGGTCCCTTCCAACCTAAACCATTCTATGATTCTACGATATATTAATTGTCACTATCTCTTTGGAAATTACAGTATTGATAGGTAGTGTGAAGTCATCCTCTCCCCTGACATTATGTGGAATCTTGTTAATGACTGTTAACTTATTGAAACAATTTTCCATTTAGTAAGTCCATTTGCAACCCTCATCATAGAACCTTGTATTGTATATAAACCCCAAATAACTAGCATAAATTTAAACCATATATATATTTGTGACGTATGCATCAGCTCAGTAATGCCACTGAGTAGCGAGAGACAGTTTATTTTGAATGAAAATGAGCTTGAAGTGGCTTCTAACCCTCTGTTTTTTTACAGGAATTTTTTGATATCCCCTCAGGCAATTTGAGCAACAGAATCAGAACTAGAGGAAAATAAAACTGGAAGGTTTTTCATATAGAAGAATTTAAACCATATTAATTTAAAAAATAATGCTTCTGATTTCTTCTGAGTCACATGTATTGAACAAAAGTGCCTATATGCATCACAGTGCTAGTGAAAATATTTTGGTACAACAGCCAATCAATACCTGAATGTGAAACATAGGCACTGGGGAGACTAAAAGATAATATGAAGCTTTCATATTTGGGAATTATTTATTCTACTTCTTTATAATGTCAGCCTTAAAGTTGTTTTCTTTTACTCGTCTGTGTCCTTTGCTTGTCTTGACACACTGTAGTAAAAAAAAAAATGTGCTAAGCAATCTCCTATGGTTAATGTGTTTAGAACTTATAGGAAGAGCAATTCTTCTCCAAAATCCTCTGAAGGAAGCAGAAGGGAAATTTAATGCAAAGATTTTTATTCTTGTAGTGACAAGTACTCTCATTTGGTTACTCACATTGTAAAACCCAGATTGAGTGGATTTATCAAAAAGCTGTGAAAGAGCATCTTAATCAATGTAAAGACTACAGAAAGTTTTGGAAATGCAAACAGAACAAGAATACTTGGTTTGTCTGCTACTTAGTATAGCAATAAGTACTCCTGGGATTTCTTTGGGGAACAGATTATGGCAATTTCTATTGGCTAAGTTCTGTCATCCATATTCAGTTTGAACAGTTCCTTACTGAATGAGAGGCCACACACATTGCATTTTAGTGTAAAGTTCAATTCACTAACATGAGAAATGTCAGAATGAGAACTTAAATATATACATTTATGACACATCTTTTAAGATTTACTTACACGAAATTGTAATCCAAATCCCCAGACCCTCAATCTGCATCTTAATTACAATGCATTTAAATCAACAATTACCTTTATTTTAAATCTAAATAGTCTTTAAATATTTAGATTCTGTATTAGCGGAATTCTCTGAACACCTCTGGTCTCCTGCTTACGGCTGTGACCGGAAAAGCTATTACACTTCTTTTGAAGAGATTTAATAACTTTTCATTCCTCTTCTGAAGATCAAAACCACCCATTGTTAAGGTATTATGTTCTCAACAAGCTATACTAATTGCTTTACAATGGACTGGAAACAAATAAGGTCAAAGCACATGTTTCTTCATTAACTTCAACCATTGCAATGAGTAAGGTGCATAATCATCTTTAAGAAGAGTAATGTTTGATCCTGTTCTGACAGGAACAGGAACTTGCACTGATTGGGTAGCAAACACAAAATTCTGTAGAAGCATTTTCTGAAATGCGTGGTCCTACCAGCCTACCACTGGTAGTTACTACTATTATTTAGTAGTTAGGGTAGTATAGATAGGGAATTCTTTGGTTCAAAGGATCCCCAGCCTGAGGAATACAAATCTCTTCCATACTTACGTGCCCTAATCTGCCACCTACAAAATATTTTAACGCAAAACCATCTCAAAGTGTAGAAAGGAACTAAAGTTTCTTAGAACTAGAGGAAGAGAAAGGAAAGATTTGACTCTACAGACTAATGTTTTATACTGAGTGGGGAAAATGTTTGGCTCTGGATCCTATTCTCACCATTTTTTTCCTCTTTTGTGTCACTTAACAGTTTCAAATGATTCTTATATATATCTGAGGTCCCCTTAATTTTGAAGTCTCCTGTGGTATCTCAAAGAATCTTGGTTCTTTGTGGCACAATTCAGTAACTCCAACAGGACAAAACTATGGGGAAGATCATGAGGAGCAGCAGAATTTCTTGATAATGCTTGGATCTGGAATAGGGATCCTTCAAATCTTCTGTATTGGTATGATTTCCATTAAGTATGAATAACAGAGCATCAACAAATAGCAGAAAAAATATTTAGGTATCCACAGCATCCAGTTCCTTAAGTTTTATAGAAAAGAGAGATTCATTGGGAGGTATCAGCATCATACAATACTTTCTTCAAAAAAAATCTGAATTTTTTTACTTGTTATTCTAATTTTTTAGACAAACTCTGGAATCAAAATCCTACATGAGAAGTGAGATGTTTTATCAGTAAGAAGCCTTGATTTCTTTTGCTTGGGACTAATTTTTAACCTGAATTTTGAAATTGTGCCAGCAGTTTACTTAGTATTGTCCCCTTTGCTGAAAGCATATGTATTTGCACACATAAGCATACACCTCACAAAGAATCTATCATAATGTTGAATTTATAATGCTGATGGACTGCCACAGAGGTCAGTGACCACACCTTCCATGGGTTCTAAGGACAATGACCTATAATGATCATGGCTATAGTCATAGCTACTTTTTAAAACATAGCTTGACTGATTCATACTTAGAGTTGCACATGATTATTATGAAAAGGATAGGATCAAGTTCTGTTCTTAACTTCACCATGTACACATTTTAGAATTTAGTCATTACAAATTGATTTAAATCTTAAGCGCACAGTCGTGGTTTAGGCTGAACCGGCCACTGGGGAAGTGAGGCACCCCAGATGGGACTGACAGATGCTCCCCCCCACCTCTCTTCAATGAGAAAGGCAGCGGAGGGAAAAGGAGACTTATGAGTTTAGAAAGAACTAAACTACTTTAATGAAAATATAATAATAGAATAAAAGAAAGTAATGAAATATATACAAAACTGTATCAAGCTCCCACGATGACAGGAAGTCCCAGACTGGACTCAGTAATGGACGGGAACTGGATTCCAAATCTGGATTCTGGATCGAGATCAAAGGCAGAGGACCAGTCAGAGTCCTCCCTGGACACCGGCTGTTGAAAAAAAAGAGCGCTGACCCTTTGATCCCTCAGCTTTTATACTGAGCATGAGGAAGATGGGATGGAATGCCCTGTTGGTCAGTTTTGGGTCACCAGTCCTGTCCGCTCCTCCCTGCAGTTGTGACTCACCTACACTTTTCTGCTTCTGACCCTCCAACTGGCAAATAACAAAGTGAGCTGCCCTTGGGTGTTACAGCAAGAAGTATAAGCAAGAGCCTCTCTGCATGCCATTGCTTGGCATCAACTGTAAACACAGGTCTTATCACTCTGGGAGCAAACAATTTCTGCAAAATACGCTGCCAATTTCAGTAAGTAGAAAAGGCCTAGCTGCAAAGTAAAGTTACTGAACAAAATTGGTCCTGTTTTACCTCAAACCAGGACACACACTTTTCTGTACAATAAAAATCCTATGAATGCCTATTAGCTATTTATAGTGTAAAAAAAGAATCATACATCTACTCAGAGACAACCAGTGATCTTTATTTCTACCTCAAAATACATATTTTTTTTTTACTTTTAAAGACTAGTTTTTCATAAAGGCATTTCTGATATCATTTATTTAGCTTCTGGCAATCTTCAGTTTATTGATTGCAGTTTTATATTTAATTAAACTATTCTTGATGTTTATGTCAACCTCTATTGACTGATTTCATCAAAACTTTTCTGGTTTTCAATGGTATCTTATACTAAGTTAGTGCTTGAGTTTTTAAATAAGGGAAATAATTAACTCTCCATGTGAAACAAGATGATAGTTGATTCAATAATTTCAGTTTTCAAAGAGACTAAATATCATGTGAAATGAGGTGTCTTATTGGTAAGTTATGCTGACAATATCCCTTAAGAAACAGCTGCCAGGTGCCAATCAGATTTGCAAAACATTGTTTTAGTTTAGCTGCTCAGCATTCTGTCTCTTGGGAATTCACAGCTGCAGGTAACGTTAAATTTGACACATCAAATGTCGAATTTAGCTCTGCATTACAACAAATTACTTTTTTTACAAGCTCACAAAAAATGCTGTTTCAGGCAATTAAAAAATTTTCAGTGAGTTGTCAAGATGCAAAAATATCTTCATTATCATGTGACAAATTCCGTACACAGTTTGGGTTGATCCATTATTGTCATTTAAGTTTGGGTTTTGTGAATCCTAGGTTAACATAAAAATGGGGAAAAAAGTTCCATCTCTTGGTCTCCAGTTCCCCTAAAAATAAGCAATTGTAGGAAAACATATAGGATGAAAATTACAAGAAAGTATGCATTCACGGAAAAGGAGGAAAAAAAAACCCTGCAGGGAGGCTCTGGAACAGCTTTATAAATAAGCTTTTTAAGATTTAGAAATATTTAAGGTAAAAATTCAGGCATAGCTCACTCAAAAAAAGATGAGCATTTATAGCATGAGAGTAAAACAGAGATTAATATGATTAATAATTACATGCCTAATACTCTGAATTAGTTTGGCCAGATTAATTTTAAAAAGCAATCTAAACATGTTCCCATGTGTTCATCATGACATATGGGGAAAAAAAAAAGTTCAGTGTGAATAATAACATGTACTTTGATCCCAGAGCAATGATACCTCTGTAGGTACACTAGAAATAATCTTCTGACAGAGGCTTTCTTTCTCTGTCTTCCCTACAAGTGGTATTTCCCTTCTTCTTCCTCATTATTATTTAATCTCTCTCTTTTCTTCAATTTTGAGTTTCATTTTCCTTTATATTTGTCATTATATTTTTTCTGCAAACACAACGTGACTTTTTGTCTGCAAAACACCATGTAAAAATCACTGAAATGTATATATAAAAAATAATAATTTCAAAGCTCCATACTTCTATTATTTTTAAGATGGAAGCTAAAGGACCTAACAGCCCCTTGAAATTCTCCCCCAAAAGTATAATACCAGTAGCTGAACTTGTTAACTAGAAAATGTACTGTGTAGTAAGATGATTTCCTGAAATGACTTAAATTTTTCAGGGTCAGTGACTATGGATATTGATCAAAAGACAATTGCTTTTTGATAGCCAGCAGCTTGGAGGCATATGGAGTATTCATATACTGTATTTGATTTTCCTTGCCTGGAAAACCAGATGGCTCCTTCAGATGTAAGATCGATTGAGTCAAAATTTGGGAATTAATAAGCGGAAGTAGGACTTTATTTCTGACATAATATGGCAATAAGTTTGAATTCAGTAGAATTGTTGGAGACTCTCTCAAGACAGGATATAATGGAAGATGTAAAAGTGATAGGACGAGTCAGGTGTTAAGCAACTACTGTGAATGATAGATTAATAGGAAAAAAGTTCTTCTCAGTATCTCCTTGTGCCACAAAATGAGCAAGAGGAAGACTCTTCCAAGCTGAAGTGGGATACAAAGCTTTCTCAGCAAACAAATGTAATACCTTAGATACGCCATAGGTCCTGTAAGATACTTGTCAAGCCTGTAAAGTAGTTCAAGAATGCCACCTCATAGAATCATAGAATGGTTTAGGTTGGAAGTGAGCTTAAAAATCATCTAGTTCCACCCCCCCTGCCATGGGCCACTAGACCTGGTTGCTCAAAGCTCATCCAACCTGGCCTTGAACATATCCAGGAATGGGGCCTCAACAACTTCCCTGCTCAACCTGTTCCAGTGCCTCACCACCCTCAGAGTGAAAATTTTTTTCCTAATATATATTCTAAATCTCCCCTCTTTTGTTTGTAGCTGTTACCCTCATCCTATCACCCCAAGCCCTTGTAGAAAGTCCCTCTCCAGCTTTCTTGGAGGCTTCCTACAGATACTGGAAGGCTGCTATAAAGTCTCCCTGGAGCCTTCTCTTCTCCAGGCTGACCAAGCCCAACTCTCTCAGCCTGTCTTCATAGAAGAGGTGTTCCAGCCCTCTGATCGTCCTCATTGCCCTCCTCTAGACTCACTCCAACAGGTCCCTGTCCTTCTTGTGCTGAGGGCTCCAGAGCTGGACATAGTATTCCAGGTGTGGTCTCACATGATTGGAGTAGAGGGGCAGAATCACCTCCCTTGGCAATGCTTTTTTTGATGCAACCTAGGATATTGTTGGCCTTCTGGGCTGCAAGCACTCATTGCCAGCTCATGTTGAGGTTCTTATCAACCAACACCCCCAAGTCCCTCTCTTCTGGGTGGTTCTCAATCCATTCTCTGCCCAGCCTGTATTTGTGCTTGGGATTGCCCTGACCCATATGTGCAGGACCTTGCACTTGGCCTTGTTGAACTTCATGAAACTGTCATGGGCCCACTTCTCAAACTTGTCCAGGTCCCTCTGGATGGCATCCATTCCCTCCAGCACGTCAACTGCTCCGCACAGCTGAGTGTTGTCAGCAAACTTGCTGAGGGCACACTCAATTTCAATGTTCAGGTCACCAACAAAGGTATTAAACAGTACCGGTCCCAGTACTGACTGCTGAGGAACACCACTCGTCACTGGTTTCCTTTTGGACATCGAGCTGTTGACAGTAACTCTTTGAGTGCAACTGTCCAGCCAGTTCTATATGCATCGAGTGGTTCATCCATCAAATCCATATCTCTCAAATTTAGAGACAAGGATGTCATGAGGAACAGTGCCAAATGCTTTACACAAGGCAGGGTAGATGACATCTGTTGATCGCCCCTTATCTACCGATGCTGTAACGCCATCATAGAAGGCCACCAAATTTGTCAGGCATGGTTTGCCCTTAGTGAAGCCGTATTGGCTGCCACCAACCACCTCCTTATTTCCCATGTGCCTTAGCAGAGTTTCCAGGAGGATCTGCTCCAGGATCTTGCCGGGCACAGAGTGAGACTGACTGGCCTGTAGTTCTGCAGGTCTTCCTTTTTTCCCTTTTTAAAAATGGGGGTTATGTTTCCCCTTTTCCAGTTAGTGGGAATTTCACCAGATGGCCTCAGGATGAATGAATCTCTTTCCTTCGGCAAACATCAACAAAACTTGAGGTCCGTATTGTCTCCATGACTGTGATGAATCTTGGTATCATTTCTTAAATCAGGGGAAGGCCACAGTCAAATTATAAAAGGATGAAAAATCAAGCCAAATAAAGCCAGCATGTTAATAAATCCCAAGTAAACTGGCCTAGATTTTCCCATACAACTAACTTAGGTTGTAGACTTAATAAAGAAAACCTATTAGCAAAGTCAAAGGCATTAACCTTTCCCTTTTACCTTGACAGATGAAAATGCACTTATCAAGAAGCACTGTCCTATAATCCTTCATATCTGATGCTCTTACTTGCAATACACACTCCTTCGTTATACTTTACATCTTTTAGCCATACTGCTCATTCCTGAACTTCAGCAAATCCTTGACATAAATCATCGAAAGGATGACACTGCTTGTATTTGCATCAAAGTCTTTGAAGAAGCTCCTTAACAAGGGAACTTTGACTCACTTTTCAAGCTTATTCTAGAATACTTTAAGAAATTACATACTTTCACAATGAGACAAGGGAAATGAATAAAATGCCATAATGACCATTAGTACCAAAACTGAAATTGCTTGATATTCTGTAAGAGAATGTACCATTTAAAAAGTTAGCAAGGTACACTCCATAGAAGTCTGAGAGGAATCTCTGAACAAATAGCAATATTACATATAGGTTCTAAAGAAAATCAACGTTGGGTATTAACCAATGAGATATTCAGTACAGCATTAAAAAACAGGAATAAATGTTTGAATTAGAGCTATGTCTAAAGTTATTTTAAATTATCATGTAGCTATAACTATAATAATGATATGGTAACAAAACAAAGACCATCACATGATTTTTGCAAGTATAAAGTCCAGCTGCAAGCAGACTGGCTTGAAGAACTGTTTACGGAAGCCTATTAAATGTCTATACACATAATCAGAGCATTTTGTGGGTGGGGAGTGCAATCCATGTTTTAGCACTATGTAGCAGCTCTTAGCATTCCTATTCTGCAAGGCCTATCACACTTCAGGGAAAATGGAAGGTAATAACAAAATTACAAGTTGAGAACTCTCGCCAAGAAATGCCCCCAAACTAGGAAAAGCATGAACCAGAACTTCTTACCATGTTACAGTTAAGGTGATTCATCAACAGCAATTTAGACTTGAAGGAACATCAGATTATCCATTTGAATTCCTTCTGTAAACTATTAAGATGGAAGACAATTGTCTCTATATTGTTTCATAAGTCATGAAACACTTTTTGTCTTCATCAAACATTGACTTATTAATAATATTTTTTATAATAAAAGGGGAAGAAGTGTACACTTTATGTATTCATTTCCTTACCATATAGAACCTGTAGCATATTAACAATAGCATAGCACTTTTTAATGACTTTGTACATTAAATATTTGCAAAGGCTATATATGTAGAAGGCAGAATTATAGATGTAAACTTTAGTTGGAAAACACAGCTTGTTTAGGTTGGAGGAAAAAACAGCAGTTAAGGATTTTTTTTTTTTTTTTTGTCATACTACTTTTCTAGGTTTAATCACAAGGTTTTGCTTGTTTTGTTAAGGGCAGGAAAGTCAAATGCCAATACCCATTAAAATCTCAAAAACTTAATGTATAAACTCTTTGATATTAAAGCTAGAAATGTTTTACAAATTTTATAGTATCCAAAACTTTACACAAATTCCCTCTTAAGAACGGTATCCAGAACATTATGCAAGTTGCCTAACTCTTAAGAAAAATAAATTTAGTTAAGAGTTACATTTTATGTTTGTGATTCAAGTTTTTTATAAATTCATAATTTCATATTATCTGTAGCATTTTATATCCCTGTCATTTTCTTTTTAGCTATAAATTTGTCCATGAATTTTATTACATTTAGGCTATATCGATTATAGACATTTATAATGACATAAGACATGGACATATGTAACATTTGCTCGTGAGAGAGAATGTAATTATTAAGGGGCATTTTACAGATAATGAATTTAGGACCACAAAAGCACTTGTGGAATATGGTGTTTGGATGCTTTTGCCTTTGTAAGCCTTACCTTTACTTAGAGATATTCAATGTATCATATTGTGGCATTCAAAGACAACATAACTGAAATCTCTACAGAAGGAGTTTAGTTTGGATGTAATACAGATAGGTCAACACTGGAATCTAAAGTAGAATTATGAATGGCAAGAATTTCTAGTTTCGAAAAAATCAACACTGAAGTGGGGAAAAAAAGATACATACTTCTCTCAACATGACAGAAAGTGCTCCAGAGAGATGTACTTTACTAAAAAGGCTGCTAGGTGTTTTCCCTAAGGTGAGGAAATGGCTTCAAAAATCTTAATGTTCCTTCCAATGACCGTAAGTTGAACCACATGCAACTTAAAAACAAAACAACCCCCCAAAATGGATCGTTCAGCTGTCATTCAAAACAGTCCCCATGATTCTTTGGGGAAATCAGGCATATGTTTGCCCTAGAGGAAATCAATGTTCTGAATATGTCATACTTACAACATTTTCTCCTCTTTGATCCCAGCTAATCAACTAAAGGTGTGTTGTTACCCTGCTATATAGGACAGCATAACTGGATGTAGTGGAGAAGAGCAGCATATATACTAGTGGCTCAAACTATTTAAGTAATTTGTTGGAAAACGAAGTTTATATAAAAAAGACTTTTGTAGCATAGGAACGTGGATATTCACAGTGCACATTATATCATTATTCAGTTGTCCCCTGGGGATGGAAGTGACCCAGCTATAAAAGTGTCTGTTGCTTCAGTGTCCAGAGGGACACACAGATTGCTCCGCTCTATAGGATCCCACAAAGAGTGGTCTTTTGCAGAATGGTACCATTCCAGCACAAAGTTTCATTTCCTGGCAAGAAAGTGAGGAACACATTGAAATACTGGTCTTCAGAAAGGATAAGGTTCTTCTGGAGCTCTCTTGCAAACAGCTCTGTTTCTCTACTCACATAACATAAATAGGAACATAAACCACCTTCTTTTATTCTTCAGAATAGCTCAGAGAACACAACCTTCATCTGAGAGAAAATAAGACAGTACAAAATGGTTTCAACTTGCTTTCCTCAGCTCATAAGGCAAATTCTGGTTGTCAGGAAGCAGTAATTGTATTCCGATTCATAATCATCTCAGCTTTGTCCAGTAATTATCTACATATTTTTTATTCTTAAATTTATTAATAGCTTTTTCTGGTTAATTTTTAATGGGCTTTTTAAGGGCTTTTTGTTTTACAGAGCTCAGAACTGATCCAAATTCTTAAAATGTATATTTTTACGAACATTTTAAATGAAACAAACAAGGTTTGTATATGCACTAATTGCAAGCTAGAATATTAGGTAGTAATGACTTTGATAACTTCAGAAAATACCAATGAATAAAATAAACATAAAAGATAGAAAACCCTTTTGTTCAAATATTCCTTTCATAGGCATTTCATAATGTTTATTACAAAGAAAAGAATAAAAAATACTGTAGCAGAATAATATTTCTACAGTTCTGGTAACAGTCCAGTAACTTTATAGGCAGACTTGGTGGAATAAAACTTCTCCATGCCAAATACTTTATCTCTATTTGAAGTCTTTGCTCATAAAGGAAATTATGGAAAGCCCTCTAAAATATCTTCCATTTGGAACATCAGTCATTCATAACAGGGAGAAGGAAAATGATCCTCTGTGACATTTTGATTCAAAAATTTCAAAAGTGAAGACTAAAAAACGCCACCCCTCCTTGTAATGGATATGAATTCTTAAAACTTCAAGGTATGAACTAACCTTTAATTAACAGAATCAGGAAGGTTTCCCTGCAAGCGTGTTCCTTCATAATTGCATGTTGATTGGTAAATATTTTCTTCTGAGTTCTTCTGGGCCTGTTACACAGTAAACTATTTATTGGATTAGATATGTGACTAATCTAATCCTAAATGGTAACTCTAAGGATTTAATGAACTGTTCATCAACCTCTTTCATCTGGTGAAATACAGAAGTCCCCATCCCATCCTACGCAGGAAGTAAAAATCCCACATATTTAGCTTGCTAATTGTTGATTTATAAGTTCAGTCTTCTGTTGTTTTGTCTCCAAATGAATGACTTACACATCAAAGATACCAGCAAAACACAAAGATGCTATTTTGATAAGAAGTTTTCCTCAGAAGTCTCAAATGAATTCTCAAGAGAGAAAACCTGTGAGAGGTTTACTTACATAGCTTACTGGAAAAGTATTATATTTACTTCTGTTGTATTTCAATTTCCAGGGTTTATTTTTTACTTAGTTTCCAACAGATAAAAGCAAATTTTATTTTTGGAACTCACAGTGTGAAACTCAACCAAGTTTTGGTAACAGAAATTTCTCCATTGTGTTGAGATAAAGTTAATTTCTGAAAGCCAAATGAGCCCAGGGAATTCACAGCATGAACAGTAAGCATCTAACAAAGGAAAATGGCTCTGTTTTCCAAGGCAGCCCTCCCCAGGTAAGACCTTCCACATCAGACCATAGATTGAGGGACAGTAGGTAAGATAATGAAAATCCATCATTGCAGGGTAATCAAGTGTGTGCTTACACTTGACCAGAGTAAAGAACTTCACGGATGCAAGCCTGACAGTAAATGCAGGGGAAGAAAATTAAAAAAAAAAAAAAAAAAAAAGGGATGTTGAAGGGGGTATCACCAACAACGACCC
>VZSZ01003071.1:0-42698 GCA_013398815.1 Ibidorhyncha struthersii | reverse complement strand
AGGCTGAGGGATTTGGGTCTCTTTAGTCTGGAGAAAAGAAGATTGAGGGGGGATCTTGTTAATGCTTTCAAATACTTGAAGGGAGGATGCCAGGGGGATGGGAGCAGTCTTTTTTCAGTGGTGCCCATTGATAGGACGAGGGGTAATGGGCACAAACTTGAACATAGGAAGTTCCATCTTAACATGAGGAGGAACTTCTTTACTTTGAGGGTGGTGGAGCACTGGAACAGGCTGCCCAGAGAGGTTGTGGAGTCTCCCACTCTGGAGACATTCAAAACCCGCCTGGACGTTGTCCTGTGCAACCTGTTGTAGGTGACCCTGCTCTGGTGGGGGGGTTGGACTAGATGATCTCCAGAGGTCCCTTCCAACCCTGACCATTCTGTGATTCTGTGATTCTGTGAAGACAAAAGAAAAGTCAGTGTAGGGGATAAAATAAGAACAGAGAAAGGCTAGCCTGTACATAATGGAAACAAAAAGGTTACAAGTTGCCAAATCTTTCTTGCTTCCTGTACATGTATAATTCTTCAAAACTCTCCAAAATACTCCTCTCTGCCTGATTCTAATCATCGTAGTGCTGACAGTTTTTTTTACATACATCTTCAGTAAGTCAACAATATCCTCTTATCTCACACAACTGTAGCTGCTACGCTCAGAGAGGATTGAGCATTGTTGCATTTTGATTAAGTAAAGTCATTCTTACTTTACAGGGGCCCAGTTCTTCTCTGTAAGCGTACGCAATAGATGATGGAAACTATGTTAAGTGGCTAAGTCCAATTTAAAGTCAGGCCATCAGCCACTGAAAAACACTTTTTTAGGGCTATCATAAGAAATTTTCTTAAGTACTAATGGGCATCAAAATCAAAGTGAGTAAACTTTGTTTAGTTTCTGTTTGCTCACTCTGAAATATGCACTTAAAGTATTATTGCTTCTAGCTTGGGTTTTTTCATATTATTATATATAAAAATGAATTACAGATAAGTTTATTCCAATTTATTTATGTTTATTCCCATTATGCAGCAAAACCAGAATCTGCATTTTTGACAATATTTAATGAATAATAACTTCCCTAATATTGAAATTCTTGTTGTCTTTTACACCACAAAAACAACCAGTTTCTAAAATATGTACCTGAGGTGCATTTCTCCTGACTACAATTCTACCTTCATTGGCTCTGTGCCTCTCATTCTACTTCTCTGCATGCAAGACACATCAGCTGAATAATGACCTAAGTGGTTTACTCTATACCAATCAATAAACTTTTTAGAATTGTCTTTCTAAAATTTTCCTGTGAGAGGCACTTGTCTTCATTAAAATGTTGGGATAAACAAAACAGTTAACATTTCATTTTTAGAAAGTGTCAGAATTAGGCTTTTATATCGAGATATTTGAAGAAATAATCTTATTTTCATACATGCTGAGTACTCATTAAATAGGAGTAGTAAATTAAATCTGATGGTAGCTCAGCATGCTGGAAAACATTAAACCACTATTTAGGAATCTTTACAGACATTTAAGTTTACTTTTGCCATTCAAAAAAAAAACAACCCGTAGGATACTGGACTAAGTAGAGAATAAGTGGTCTTGTTTATGAATTCTATAACATTTATGACTAGGTAAATATTTTTTGCCATTGATACAGTGATTTTAAAATGGATCCAGTTTGTGTTTAATTCAAGGAATATTATCAACATGATAGCTGTGATGATTCACACTCTTACTCCTGAAGAATTCTAAAGATGTACTGTTTTGTCATATAAAGTACCAGAATGGGTTATGGAACTCAAAGAGAACAGACATTGAGTTTTTCTGCTGAGGAAAAATCAAAACAACTAGTTTATTTGAAAATTAGGAAATAGACAGCAATCCATTCCACGCCATTGGAGCGTGTAAAGTCAAGTAACTGTTGAATAACTGTTGAATAACTAACTGTTGAATAACATATTCTTGGCTATGGGATAAAATGATCATGATTTTTCAAATATAATGTTGAGTCTAGAGAAAAAAAAGAGCCTTTTACTTAAGGTATAACAATCCAGCCTTAGTAGTTAGCCCTACATCAAGTTGTTTTTATTCCCTTTATTAACTTGGCACAAAAAAAAACCACCACAGCCTTCTTTAATAAACAAGACTATTTAACCAGCTCAACTACATTCCAGGAATTTGTGGCAGTGTATTTCCAAGCTTCATTATTGGTATATAATCTGGATCTTTGAAATTATTTTTGTTGTTCAGGAAACCATGTTATTCTGCAGAGAATAAATAACAAGAAGTACAAATCACTATGTAGTACAGAATTTGTTCTAGATGACTCCTGGAATTATTAAATATCCAGGGCAGTTCGCTTTTGAACACAAATATATAAAGATATTCAAGACAGATTTTTTTGTTAGAAAATAATAAAAATCATAAATTCTGTTCAGAATGTATCTGTCTCAATGACAGGAGAAAGGCAAAGAAATTTCTTCTGTTAGTCCACTTGTCCTCCTTCATTTGATGCAATTCTTGTCTCTAGTTTCAGAGTTAAACTACTGTTAAAATTGTTCTCTATTTAGCAAGGAATCATTACCACTCTCTATCATCTTTGAAAGGTCCTGGAGAGCAGGCGAGGTGCCTGAGGACTGGAGGAAAGCCAACGTCACACCAGTCTTCAAAAAGGGCAGGAAGGAGGACCCAGGAAACTACAGGCCAGTCAGCCTCACCTCCATCCCTGGAGAGGTAATGGAACAGCTCATTCTGGATGACATCTCTAAGCATGTGGAGGAAAAGAAAGTTATCGGGGTGGTCAACATGGATTCACCAAGGGGAAATCATGTTTGACCAATCTGATAGCCTTCTATAATGTCATGACTGGCTGGGTAGATGAGGGGAGAGCAGTGGCTGTTGTCTACCTCAACTTCAGCAAGGCTTTTGACACTCCCTCCCATAACATCCTTATCAGCTTAGGAAATGTCCGTTAGATGAATGGACAGTGAGGTGGATTGAGAACTGGCTGAATGGCAGAGGTTGTGATCAGCAGTGCAGTCTAATTAGAGGCTTGTAATTAGCGGTGTTTGCCAGGGGCCAGTACTGGGTCCACTCTTCAACATATTCATCAGTTACCTGGATGAGGGGACAGACTGTACCCTGATCAAGTTTGCTGATGACACAAAACTGGGAGGAGTAGCTGACACACCACAAGGCTGTGCCACCATTCAGTGAGACCTGGACAGGCAGAGAGGAACTTAACAAAGTTCAACAAAGGCAAGTGTAGAGTCCTGCACCTGGGGAGGAATAACCCCATGCACTGGTATAGGTTAGAGGCTGATCTGCTGGAAAGCAGCTCTGCAGAGAGGGACCTGGGAGTCCTGGTGGACAACAGGGTGACCATGAGCCACCAATGTGCCTTGTTGTCCAAAAAGGCCAATGGTCTCCCGGGGTGCATGTCACACCCCACTTATCAGAGGGGGGGAAGTGACTCAGATTCGCAAATCCCAGCTGTGTGGACTAAGGTGAGACATCTCTCAAGGTCCATACAAAAAAACATTTATCAGATTCCCACAGTGATTAATATATGTCTTAACTAGGTCCATGATAATTGGTTAGGTATATAATAAACTATGGCAAACGGTAAAACAAAGTATGGCAAGAAGTACTTAACAACAGATATACCATAAATTATGGTGAATGGTAAGGTATGCCTTGCGTTACATACTTAACTTTAAAAGAAAAAGAGAAAAGAAACAGAGGGATAGAGAAAAAGAGAGGGAGACAGAGTGAGATAAAGGGATCACCGGTTCTGGTTCCAGCATTGGTCTAGCCAATGGGGATATCTGGATCATAGAAGTGCTCCTCTGTGGATCCCCAAGGGAAAAAAGGGGCACTTATTTTCCCTTTTCTGTTCACAGTATCAGTATGACTCACCCTGCTGTTATGGTGCTCAGTTTTCTCTCCCCCCCCGCGTGATGTGTAGCATGATTTGGGTGGAAAGATGAGTCCTATAGTTGTGTATGTTTAGCATGATCTCAATAATCTTTATTAGCATATGCAGGGGTGTGAACTGTGCTATCCAGATGAGTTTTGTCTCCTGAGTCACACAAGAGGTAAGCAGGTGTTAGCCTTATTAGCTCTTTGAGCACAAGGCCTACATTATCCAGACTCCACATTATCCACCCCTTGACTACAGCCATATCTCAAGGTACTTGTGAGTGTTTGAGACATTCCTCAGTGAGGCTCAGAGGGCTTCCCCCCTCCTTTCTCTCTCAGCATTCATTTCAGGGAATTTACAAGTCATCTCTTACAGTGCATTAAATAGACCATGGCCAGCAGGTCGAGGGAGGTTATCCTCTCCCTCTACTCTGCCCTGATGAGGCCATATCTGGAGTATTTTGTGCAGTTCTGGGCACTTCAGTTCAAAGACAAGGAACACTGGAGAGAGTCCAGCAGAGGGCTGCAAAGATGATCAAGGAGTGGAACACCTCTCTTATGAGGAAAGGCTGAGAGATCTGTGTCTGTTTACCCTGGAGAAGACTGAGAGGGGATCTCACCAATGCTTATAAATATCTAAAGGGTGGGTGTCAAGAGGATGGGACCAGACCCTTTTCAGTGGTGCCCAGAGACAGGACAAGAGGCAATGAGCACAAACTGGAACTCAGGAAATTCCGCCTCAACATGAGGAAAAACTTCTTTGCTTTGAGGGTGATAGAGCACTGGGACAGGCTGCCCAGAGAGGTGGTGGAGTCTCCGTCTCTGAAGATATTCAAAACCCGCCTGCATGCATTCTTGTCCAACCTGCTCTAGGTGAACCTGCTCTGGCAGGGGGGTCGGACTAGATGATCTCCAAAGGTCCCTTAAAACCCCTACCATTCTGTGATTCTATGATTCTCTGACAAGCTATCAAGGCTAAGAAGAGGGACATACTGTAACTAGGACAATCATCTGGGATACAGAGTTAGGTTTTTTGTATGAACGGTCTATAATTTTTTTAATTGAAATAAATTAACTACTTTTGCAGTTGAAACTGTTTATAAATTGCTATTCTATCACAGGACACTGTCCCAGACAATTATTTTTTTAAAAAAAAATCATGCACACACTCCTATACATTCCAAATGCCTTCTCTGCATTTCAGCACAGTTTTCAAGTATCTATGAAACAGGAACCATTTCAAGAAATGTTAAGAATTTCAGCAGAAGGGGTCAAAAGTTGCTACAGCGTGGATAAAAGGGAAAAAGAACTACTGTCAAGAATAAACTGTTCAATTCTTAGAACAAGGCACCATTTTAGAAAAATGTCTGTGTGATATTTCCTCTCCATCAATGAGTTCATTGCTGATCTCAGGTGTTTGCATTTCTTAGACCTCCTTATCTGTTGTTTAGGCAGCTCCTGTGAAGGGTTTTACAAGAGATGTTGAATCCCATGAACATCAGGTCCAGGCTTCCTCCTGTCCGGCTGCTGAAGCCCAGCCCAGTGCACCTCGCGACCTGGGGGTCTCTCTCTTTTAGAAATAGTAGACCTAGATTTGGTACGCTTTGGTAGAGTATTGTAGGCATGAAGAGAATAATGTTTGTGCTGTGGAAAGTAGAAAATTACGAAGACTATAGTTATAAAATGGGGTGGAAATGGGCAAGTTAAATACAAAACGTATATACATTTGAACACTTTCTGTATATTTTTCATATTTTTCTTCTTGTTTGCCTTTTCAGTTTAGACTGTAAATCATCAAGCATGAAGAACTTTTATAGCACTTGGCTTCCCATGTACTTATACAGATGTACTTTGTGTTTGCCTAGCTAAACTCATGCAGTAAAAATGTAAAATAATGTAAAAAATGCTCCATAAAAAATACAAAGAACTGATTTTTAATTTTTTTTTTCTCCCAATTCCTTGGAGGGTGTAAGACAGGTTTCTCTCCAGATATGACAAGAGGGAATTCATGGAAAAGTACAAAAAATAAAAATATTTCTTACATATACACTTCTTTGCTTCTTCTGTAATGCTTATCTAATGGTAAATGCTGAATGAACATTTAAAAGATAGACTTTCCCTTTCAGGAAGCTTATCTTTTTCTATTTTGTTGCCTATTGCAGATATATATTTGACATGTATAAACAAGCCTAGAAAAGCAGCAATTGTAAGAAAGAGGTTGAATTGTAGTCATTTGTCAGTGAGGTTTGTGTTTAGTTTTTACTCATGGGGATTCCACAATGTAAGTATCTGGCACTGGGAGAAAAGTTAAATAAGTCTTTTCAAGGAATCTGCATATTGTTTATTCCCATTGGATGAAACAGTACTGGTGACAAACTTGCCTTTTTTTTTTTCCCCTGGGATTTTTCATTATTTAAAGTCTAGATATTGTTTTAAAACATATCAAGTAGAAAATTTAATCAGTATTATATACCAATTATTCCAAAAGCTTTATTTTTTATCAACAAACGGCAGATTCTCTTGTCACTGCTGTGGTTTCGACAGTGTCAGAATTTATTTAATGCAGGTATGACTATGTATGTGGTTTGCTCTTCCTCCTGTAAATTTGTCTGCCTTGAATGCTGCAGTATTGCAGTTTCAGCAATGAAGCCCTAACTAAACAGTTTAATTCTGTCTCTGTTATCCATGCATTATTGCAATTACCTGACACTAGAGAGTCACATTTTTCCACTTTTTTACTATTGGCAAAATTTAAAATATGAAGAATACAAAGACGGCTTGGTTTGTTGTCTTTAAAAGAGATTGGTTCTCGTATGAATTCTGCTGTAATAAACAGATTTAGTCAATTATTCAGACCTTCGAAACAATACAGATATCAATCTGACTAACCTTACTCACAGGAGACTTGATAAAGCTATTTCTGTAAATAAAGTGGTCAAAATACATTTCCAGATAATACGTTTAGGATTTCTGTCATACATGTTACCTTAGCTTTTTCATATTTTACTTCAGCTTCTTTTAGTATGGACAGTATGGACTTTAAGCTGGTGTTTCAGAAAGGCAAACAAGAAAAACTCAGGCTCAAGATATATACGTACATTAACTACAAGTATGTACAAGTATATACACAAGTACATTACATTGTAGATATGTTAAAATGTAGAACTTGCTGAATTACCCTGAAATATATATTCACTGTATTTGTTGTGCTGTTTGTTAGAAACATTTTGACTAATAAGATAATAACAAATTTAATTTGAAACAAGTTTGGTAATATGACACAAAATTTAATATTTGGCAAAATAAATTGATCATAATTTAATTATGATTGAAAAAATGTAGATAAAGTAACTGGTGTTATTTAGGACCAGTTTAATTTCAATTTAATCTCATGATCAAGAAGAGAATCCAAGGTACAAAAAAAAAGGCCTGAGGAAAGAGGAAGGTGTAAGAAAATGAAAACCAAATAGCTAGGAGTGAAAAGACTTTAAATTCAAAGGAAGGGTTTGGCTGTCTTCTCATTCATATGAATATATAGCATGGTAACTATGCAAAGGCAGCAGAGTGTGCTTGTAAAACCTACAAGGATCAGAGCAGAATCAGAACCAGATGTTTTTATGAATATCAATTCTTAAATTATCTCTCAGAACTATTTCAGCTTTCAAATTAAAATGAATTTTTGCCTCTACTTGTACCCTTTGAAACTCATTTATAGCAGCAACCTTGATGTTGTTTTCAATCAAAGAAGTGTTACTAGTGTCCTTTACTGGGGGAAGCGTTACTGGTAGACATTTAATTAATTTTGCAAAATTACATTTATTTACAAGATCTTCTTTCACACATTACTGATTCCACACACCATCAGGATTATTATTTTTTTTTTAAATCCACCACTTAAGCAAAAGCTTAACGTATACTTATTCAAGGAAGATAGATGTAGGAATATACAGACATACACATACACATAGACTAGACTAGACTAAAGTAGACTACACTAGAACAATTCTATTCTGACTGACCAATTCAGGGCTGACCAAAAGTTAAAGCATATTATTAAGGGCATTGTCCAAATGCCTCTTAATCAGGGCATTGATCACCTCTCTAGGAAGCTTGTTCCAGTGCTTGACCACCCTCTCAGTAGAGAAATGCTTCTTAATGTCCAGTCTAAACCGCCTCTGGCACAGTTTTGAACCTTTCCCACGTGTCTTGTCACTGGAAACCAAGGAGAAGAGACAAGCACCTCCCTCTCCACTTTCCCTCCTCAGGAAACTGTAGAGAGCAATGAGTTTTCCCCTTCAGCCTCCTTTTCTCCAAACTAGACAAGCCCAAAGTCCGCAGGCACTCCTCATAAGACATTCCATCCAGCTCTTTCACTAGCTTTGTTGCTCTCCTCTGGACGCGTCCAAGGACCTTAACATCCTTCTTAAAAGTTAAGAACTCCACACAGTATTCAAGATGAGGCCTCACCAATGCTGAATACAGCTGAATACATAGCTGTTTATGCATAAAAGATAGATTTAAATGAGCTTAAGCTTGCAAATATTCTTCAAGTAGAAGCTTCAATGATTTCAGGAAGAGCTAAATGTTTTAAGAGAGGCTGCCTTCTGTGTGATACAAATGAAAATTCTCAATCACTGTTAAATGTTTCAGGACTGTTTTTTAATTGTTTCTCTTTAACGGTAGACACAGATTGGGGGGGGGGAGGGTTGGTGTACTCCATTTTTCCAGATAACTTAAACTTTGATAAGAATTTCACTTGTTCCATTTTTTTTGTTGCAAATAGGTGTAAATTGCCCCGGGAAGTTGTGGAGGCCCAATCCCTGGAAGTGTTCAAGGCTAGGTTGAATGGGGCTTTGAGCAACCTGGTCTAGTTGAAGGTGTCCCTGCAGGGCAGGGAGGGTTGGAACTAGATGATCTTTAAGGTCCCTTCCAACCTAAACCATTCTATGATTCTATGATCTTAGTATTATGATTTTAAGTGGTCAGTGTATACATAATGTTCCCCACAAAATCTGCTTTATTCTGTACATAATTAGAACTAACTGGGGCTAATATTGTAATTCTACTTAGTCTCTAAGACGTACACTGTACTTGCTGAAGCGTGGTGCTACCTGCTGTTGAAGGAGGAATGCCTGAGAATACCAACCTGGAGAAGAAAGCCAAGTATCAGCACTACCACGTAGAGCCCAGGCACATCAAGCCTGCAATGGTCTTCCAGTGACCCCCATTGACTAGTGGAGGTAGAAATGCGTCCCTAATCATGCCATTCTCCAGGTACTGCTAATTCAGGCAGAGAGACATCAAAGTAAATAATATCCTCTGCAAACAACAGATGAAAATGTCATACCTGGCGTGAATGAGGAGAGTGACTTCTGTTGTTCTGTACTGAAAGCCCTACAAGGTCAGCCAATGGCCTTTCAAAGATGCAAACCTGACTATGCATGAAGCTGTAACCTATGGTTCAGTTTTATAAGGTACCTCTGTCTGTTACTCAAGTCCCAGTTTTATGAAGAACAATTGTGTGATTGTGGAGGAGCAATTAAGGCTAACACTTCTTTACCTGATGACGGACAACCAATGGACAGCAGAGACTATCATGCGAGTATATTAATCCTTAGCCTGTTAATCTGGCTGCTATCAATCATTTACCATACCTGCTAGATAATAAATAACTGTATGCCTAAGAATTGTATACAGAGAAAGCATTACAAGGCTGTCCATCGTCCACCAAAAGCTGACTAACTCTGCCCTCAATATCGACTGAGAAATTGGTTTGTGTTGTGTAATTCTGTCTCAGGGTCATTGAAACAAACATCAATTTCCATACTCTTACATGCACTGTTCACGTGTATTTCATATGTCCCACAAATACCCCTGAATTTTGCTTATGTGTGTGGGAAATAAGGATTCATCTCACATAACTTCAGTCGTAAAAGTCAGCGTTTTAAACTAGCCACCCCAGGTTATTTTCATAGTAATAGGGGGGAAAAAGACTCTCTCAAAGGGTCAATCAACTAATTATAAAACACACTTCTGAAAAAGATTTTTATGATTTACTGTCTGAAGAAGCCTTCTCCATTGATCGAAAAAGGACACTAGAAGACAAGATTAGAAGTAGAGGATTAGAACTCTAAATGACAGTCATATAATGTTAGGCGAGATGAGTAATACCTTGGGAGCACTAGACATGTGGATGAATCACAGAATCAGGAAGTTTGGCATCAGGCATGAATTGTAACCTAAGCTACTCAGACAGTGTAAATGCTGTCCTTGTCCTTCAATGGCAGTGGGAGAGCACAAGAGCATTTGACTTTTGGTGGGAATACTGTTAGAGCATGAAAATCTTCAGCTAAGAGATCCTCCAGACTGGGATTTTAACTATGCTCTCAAAGTTCTCAATACTTTATGCTCTAATAAATTACTCTGTAACAAATAAAATTGTAGATAAATATATATGTATACGTCCCTCTTTCAAAAACTCATGCACACACAGAGCTAAATGTAATTAAAATGAAAGTGCCTGCTTCCTCTTAGTTTTAGCAAAATTAAACAATAGTTCACCAGGAGTCCCTAATTATGTAAAATACAACACAATGTGTCTTTAGAAAACAGCGTATCATATATCTGGTCCACACTTCTATGACAGCTAATCAAATATAATTTAATAGCTTTTCTAAATGAAGAAAAAAAAATAAAATTCTAATGAATTTTCCTGATTTTTATTTTCTAACCAGACAGAGTTGCAGCTCATAAAAAGGAGCTACCATAAGAAGAAAGTGATTATCAAAATTATTATATGAACATTGAGATATATAACAGACTGTTCAAGGGGATTTGATTGAATTCTTTCACTTCAGCTACTCCTTGGAAAAATATCACAGAAATACTACCGTTATACATTAAATCTTCAGATAAAAACTCATTTAAGTATTTCCAGTATTTGTATGATTGTATCAAGCTTTTTTTTCTCTTTCTTTTTTTTTTGTAAATGTGAAGCTAGATGATTAAGAAGAAAATATTTCTCACAGATAATTAAAAAGATATCATTTTAATTTCTTCTGTATTTTTTAAAAGCTTAGATTATATTTCAGCTCTGTTGTGGTTTAACCCCAGTCAGCAGCTAAGCCCCTAAGCCCCGCACAGACATTCTCTCACTGCCCCCACAGCAGGAGGGGGGAGAGAATGAGAAGGGTAAAGGTGAGAAAACTCATAGGTTGAGAAAAGGTAGTTTAAAAGGTAAAGAAAAAGCTGCACGCAAAACCAAAGCAAATCAGGAATTTATTCACTGTTTCCCATCAACAGACAGGTGTTCAGCCATCTCCAGGAAAGTGGGACTCCATCACACCTAATGGTTATTTGGGTAGACAAACACCATAACTCCAAACACCACCCACTTTGTCCCCGAGCTTTTATTGTTGAGCATGATGTTGTATGGTGGGGGATACCCCTCTGGTCAGTTGGGGTCAGCTGTCCCAGTTGTGTCCCCTCCCAGTTGCTTGTGCACCCCCAGCCTAATTGCTGGCGGGGCAGTGTGAAAAGCAGAAAAGGCCTTGACACTGTGTAAGCACTGCTCAGCAATAACTAAAACATCCTTGTGTTAGCAACACTGTTTTGATCACCAATCCAAAACACAGCACCATATGAGCTACTATGAAGAAAATTAACTCTATTCCAGACAAAACCAGTACAAACTCCTGTGTGTAAAGAATCCTCATTTAAATCTAAGATTTCTATTTAAGAATTATTTACACTTAATTTTCACAAATGATTTTGTGATTACACAGCTCTTTTCTTGCAACACTTATACGCTCTAGGATGAGTAAATATTCTAAAAATTATTTTTAAAAATCTATTTATGTTATGACAATTGATATCGTTATGGTAAAGTTAAAAAAAAGATGCTTTTCATGTAACTATATTATAAAAACCAAACTATTGTAAAGCAGTAGCTTTACAGAAAAGGTTGTGTTTTGTTGCTTTTTTGTTTTGGTTTGGTTTATTTTGGATTTCCAATGTCCTGGTAAGAATTTATTTTGAGCTCAGTGCTGTTCTCAGCAACAATAGTTTGGATATCTATCTACTCTAGGGTGAAGAATTAGCTTCTTCCTCTGAGCCCACTTTGTAATATGCTGTTGGATTTCTGACTAGAGACGCAACTTTTGAGATAGGGTAACGAAATTGCCTGGTCCCTGATATTTATTCTCCTGTGCAGGCTTAGTCTGTAATCATGAAAACATGATTCGGGTGAGCAGAAGTCAGTATAATACATAAGTATTATTTTCAGTAGATTTGCATACATACTGAAGTATTTATTTTTTAGAACATATTATTCATATAAAATCTTGACACCAAATATACCATTCAGCTTGCCAATATTTGTCTTTATCTGATAATTTTTTCTGTTTTTAATCTAAAAATGTAATCAAACAGAAATTAAAAGTTGCCTGCCCCATACTTCCAGCCATCATATTTCTCTATTTTTATAATAAAATAATGCCACTAATAAACCCAGAAATTTGTTTTTTGTCATGTTATAAAGATTCAAAAGTACCCATGATGCCAAAGATCTTAAGATCCATTAACAACTATCTTCTAAAATAGTCTGAAACCTTACTATAGAGAATGAAACAATGGGAGCAAATGGAAGATCAAGGGCAGTCTTGCAGAAATGCTAGGTATCTGGAAAAATATGGAAGCACAAGGATACTGCTGGCTGTTGAGATCTCTGCAGTGACAAAACCAGTTCCAGCAGAGATCTTGCCTATAACTGCTTCAGAGTAAATAATTATGGAGAAAATACACTGTATGACATAAGGAGCAAAGCTGAGCCCTGAAAATTAAAAAAAAGGTTATCATATTTTTTCGTTTCATATTACTATATGCTTCCTTGTGCATGTAAATTATTGTGGGGATGCTTGCATGGCCCATCTTTGGTGAAAGGTCTGGATAACTTGCAGCTGTTAAAATGGGAATATCAGTGTAGCCAGTGTGTGGGACCAGGACACCCAAAACTGTCTAAGGAGGCATTTGACCATAAATGGTCATGTTAAAGAAGATGACGCCAACAGGATTAAAGAGTAACCAGGGAATTATAACGGGATTTTTAAAACTAAGAAAGCACAAGCTTGAAAAGTACAGAAGAAGCATGGAGATTTGTACCAGAGGGAAGACAGAGCAGGTAACAGAGCACGGTCCCTGCGGTGTCCACAAACCCCGTCGGAGGTCAGGCAGAGCAGACTTGTGTGTGTGCATATCTGTGTGTGTAACCAGCTTGGCCTTTGAGGGGAGGTGTGCATGTTACTCAGAAGGGGAGCAGGATGAGCACTTCTAGGGATTAGTTACAGAGGGGTGTTTAGAATTGTCATATAAATTAGCATTTGTAAGGGTCTAGTACCGCAGTTTATTTGTTGTACTGCTGACAGTGTACAGGTCACTGACTGCCAGTTAATTATATGTCTTTGATAAATTAATAAACCACTTTAATTTATTTCAATCTGTTTCAAATTAAAATCTTTTTGTTTAGCTACTTCTGGTGAGAATACAGACTAAAACTCTGAACTGATAAATTTGGCTGCTGTATTCATTAGTGGCAAACAATGACACAAAATACATATAATCACTCTACATTACCTGAAGGGACCAGCTGAAGCACGGTTTCATAAAGAGAAACATTTTTCAAAGTAGTTCTGAATACAAAAATCAGTTTTGTTATTTCCTAGTACCTTTTGGCTTCATGATGAATTTGAATTAAAGTAATAATACATATATTCCCAGATATTTTATGACCTCAAGTTCTGAGATGTTCTTTGAGTCAAATGAAATGGCAGTCTCATTTTTCTAGAACAATTTTACAGATAAGTATGTGTCAAACCTGCCAATTCTGTATAAAAATAACTTTGGAATATTCTTGGTTTTAATTCGTTGTGGTCATATGATAACAAACTTCTTGGCCTCAAAATGTACATAGCTTAGAATACCTATTTTGCTTCACAAACAGTGCAGTTCTTATCTGGGTAAAGTATAAATACTTTAACTTTTACAATCCATTAACATGCTTCTGCATTACAATTCTCTCTTCCTATAAGAGGTATGTATTTCCATGCACTGGATCACATTTTCCGTCGGTTAGATTGCAGAAAAAAATTGATACTAAATTTACCATCCATACATAAAACCAACAAGGACTTGGAATTTGATCACATTTAATATTTGTTGCACAACTAGGAATTTATCACCATTTTAATCTTTAGTACTGTGCTTTTAGGGTTTTTGGTTTTTTGTTTGTTTTTTTGTTGTTTTTTTTTTAAAGTACGGTTTATATCTCTGGTAACTTATTTCAAGTCTAAAGCAAATCCATTCATAACTACTATTTTTTATCCTTGTTTCTCAACAGAGGAGGCCCTATTCAAAGCATTAATAAACCTCTGTTACATTCTGCATATCAAGAACTGTGTGTCTCACATGTTAAAGCTCTGGACACGGAAATTTTGCCAAATGCCTCTTTATAATACTCACTAGTTTATGAAGTGTATTTTTTCCCTCTTTCTGTCTTGACAGCAGTATGCATTAGTGAGAAATAACCTCTCAGTTATGAAAATGTCTTAGCTTTATTTTATCAAGATATAGTTTTCAAAATGTCCACCCATTAGATCTTTAAAATTATATCTATTAATTCTCCCATAACTAAAGTTAAACTAACAAAACTGTAATTTAGACTGTCTTTAGACTTTTATTTAAATAATGGTGTTACACTGGCCACCTTCCTGTCTTTCCGGATGTTGCGTGTACTACATAAGCATGCTAAAGGGCCATTAAAAGTCCACTCAATATTCTTCTAATTAGTCAGAAGTGCCATTTGTGCTATCTATCTAGTCATATTACCACACAAAATATCATAGTGTTACATTTACTTTAACAGTTCCTGTTTTGATATCTGAAGTCTGCTAGTTTATTTTCCTATCAAGCACTCCCACAAAGAACAACTATCCGTGCCCCTGCCCAATATTACAGAGCTGCTCAAACTGCGGAGAGCTTACAGAATATGGCTCAAGAACTCTTCAATTAGGAGTCAGTTTAGTTTCATAGAAAATGTGTCATCTATGGCAATAACTCCTACCCAGTATTTCTCAGTGATCTGATACACTCCTGCAAGGCATAATGCAAGCAAACCCATTAGATACAAAGCAATAACTCCTCATGTGACATTTAATAAAAATTGTTTATGGTAGAATCTATCAAACTTGAAACATACTCCTTATCCTGATCCAAATCAATCAATATTTTTTTAATCGTCCAGCAAATAGATTGTATGAACTGAAGATATACAGGTGGGCTAGAATCAGTTTATTCCCTGATTATGATGGTTATCAGCAGGTATAACATCAGTAACACTTGCTACTACCTGCACCGTTATGACACCACTTATTTTAAGAAAATAAAATAATCAAGATCACAACCACTATACATTAAGCAATATAAGACTAATCTGTTCTAATCTATTTCTACTATTTGAAAGTTTCTTGTCACAGGTGTCTAAGCATTGGTATAAAGGTAAAGTGAAGCTTTTGTTGTCAACAAAGAAGAGAGCAAACTCAATGCAGAGGCAGCAATGGACATAAGGGAAGAGAGGTGCTTGCAGTACCTTGTTTTTTCACTCTCACCTCCTGCTCCACAGATGTTCTTACAGGAAAGCTCCAGGCACATCTAGGTTGTTAAACTTAACAGTGCCAGGGCCTGTTCCCTAGCCCCAAACATAGCTGGCACAGGCTGACTGTGGCTAGATGCTTAGTGTTTTATCATCCATGACAGTGTGCACATGAAAACTATTGGTATGGAAGGATACCTGCCCCATGCCTCACCCCCGCACTCTGCTTGAAAGAACGCTAGTTGTCCTGACCCAAAGCTGTTCTGGGGAACATTCTTACATTTAAAATATACACAGGTGTTGTTTTTTTAATTCCAGTATCCTTGCCTGTGACTTGAAATTATTTAATTTACTAACATATGTATAGCCAAATTCTTGAAAGTCTGCTGCTGTTTTCCAGCTCCATAGAAAATGAAGATTAAGATGCAGTGTTACACAGGATTCAGTTACTCCTATCTGTGCTCCTCTGATGTCTCAAGGCAGGGGCATGCTCTCCCATCTTTCATTGCTGGCAGAGTTCCTTCATAGTGCTGTGGGTTTTGCCATTGCACAGCTTGAACGGACGGAGGAAACTCTGTTCCTGCCCTGGGTCTCTGGGAATGCATCCCACCTTCCCTGCTTTTCTCATTGTTCGCAACTCCATTTCAGAGTGTAAATCTCGATTAAAGAACAGTCCTTGTTCTGAGATGTCTGTAAAGTTGTAGGAGCAAAAAATAAGCACTTAATTGTAAGGTTATAATGTTAGAATTTGAAAGCTCACAATGGTTAGAAGTGAAATTCAGGGAAGTCACAAGTGTGGCTTAAGTGGTCATACTTTTCGACCAATGTTTGTCTTTTAAAATACCAGCAATCTCTGCTAATGTGCCCTGCTGTTTTCCATTCACATTATCCTTTTAGTATACAATCTAATCAATTATTTATACTCTTTTATTGTTCTATAGCAAAGAGACAGATTTATATATTTTTTTTAAAAAAAAAGATGCCTATTGTGATTATAATGAGAGGAGAAATTTTATTCTGAATTAAGCTTTCCAAAACTCAGTTCAAAGTTGGATTGATCAATACCAAAACATAACTGTCCGCAAACCAGGAACATCCTCTTTGCGTATTAAGGGAATATGTGAATGAAGTTCTACTTTGAATTCATATTTCAAGTTTCTTATTAACTCGAGAATTTTAAAACTGGGGTCAGAATTAAAATTGTTATGTACGGCTGAGGCAGCGTTTATTGAGCAACTTATGATTTCAGGTGCCTTTTACTTTTAAAAACCTGTTAATTGGCTGTTGCATTGGTGTACTTTTGGATCTGAAAATTGTCTGAGCTCATTTTTATTGGACAGCGGAGAAAAAATTGTTCACTGTTTTCCTAATTTAGATGATGTTAATGACCTCTGAAGATGACGGCTGCCTCATAGCTTACTAAGAAATGAGATAGAAGGAGAATAATCAATCAAAGGGAAAGAGATGCGCTAGGGAAAAGGAAAGGGACTTCCAAAATTGTTCAATTAGCTTGTTTCAGTGCCTTCAGCTTTAGTTTTGGAGTCTGGAAGAGCAAATTTGGGTATTAAAAAGACGTTCAGTTAATTAGGCACTGATTATTGTTACTGAAAAATACAGTTGAAATACAATGCATGTTAAGACAATGTATGATTATTTTCCTTCTTAAGCCAGTGCAGGGTCATCTTTCCATAACTTTATCTGCGTGTTATTCCCTTTCCAGGTCTAAATTGTTACCAAAATTTAAAAAACAGCAAGAGGAAGGGAAAGAAAAAAAAAAAGAAAAGAAAAAAGTAATTATAAAAAAGAATTAGATATGACTGTCTAATGAACCATCTGATTTTAATATTTATTTCTGTAGATTTTTAACTGATTTATCTACAAGACTGATCTCTAGTTGGAAAGACCAAACATATCTAATTCCCAGCAGAAGTAGTGAATCCTGGGTTACACTATCATCTATAACAACACAGATGATCAAATTACTTCAGCAGATGATTAGTCAATCCTGTGAGCAGTTGATGCTATCACTGAAGTTATGAAACCATACAGTACACACTTTCCATTTAAATACAATATTTAAGAAGGCACATCTCAAAAGAACATTATCATTGTCAATATTTTTGAACAGTAAGACCTATAAAATGAAGAGAAAACATATATCCCATAGTAATCAGAAAGATTTTCTGTAGCATAGGTTTTTAACCATTCTCTAACATTCTGCTGAAAAGAGTTTCAGCAAGGATTTCTTTACAGATTTTTACTATTTTAAATTTGAAGGAAGGTTTTGAGTGTTTTCCCAAAAGAAGTTGAAGATGGAAGAACACTTGCTTAACAGCTTGTTTTATGACTTCAAAACCTCATTGGCGAATTCCATTTTGCTAGTAAATACTTTTGGTTTTGGTTTGCTTTGGTTGGGTTTTTTTGCTTGGGTTTGTTTTTAAATACGTATTATCTTGGTAGAAAAGATAAATACCTTATTCAGTTTGGCATCCCAAGTTAAAGTAGTCCACCTCTCCTTAGTATCTTGGGCAAGTTGGAGGTATCCTGTTCTTTGAAAGTTACTTTGGGTTTTGACCAGTTAGTTCCTTGCTTTACAGTCTGTCATTTTCAGGGTGCTTACAGCTTTTGTCTACATACATTTCCAAAAACACAGAGTAAAAGAGAAGAATGCAAAGGGAGACCGAATATAAATGTGCTCGTTTATGGATATTTTGTGATTATGTCTATGATTTTGGTTTTGAAGCTTGTCCTTGAGTGGAAAAAGTGGAATAGTCAGGGACTTACTTTAATTAGAATAATTACTCAAATAATACTCTCATTTACTCAAAATATAAGCAAATATCTTATTTGTGAAGTATCACAAATCTTAAAGAGATCGAAAGTGCCTCTTAAAATTCTTATTGCTATCAACAAGATTGTATTTACACAACATTAAAATGTTTTTAATAACATTTTCTGTTTGTCCCTTTCATCATCATGTCTGACAAAATACAATGCTTAATCTGTACACGTAGATGTGAATTTATTATGCTATGAGCTGAGTACTTAACCGAAAATCAGTTAAGGCTGAAACATTCTTAACTACAGCTAAGATTTTGGGCCATGGCTGCTGGATTATTTTCTAAGAGCCAAGCTAACAAGTCTGAATGGCACCACATTGTGTTCAAAAAAGAAACCACCTCTTCTGGAGCTAAGATGGAAATATTTGATATAAAGGTAATCGTTCAGTTGATCTTCTCTGGGTGCACTTCTTTCTCAAAAATAATTTTTCTTTTGTGGTTAACATGCTTCACCAGGCAACTTATTGCTGCTCTGCGTATGCTGGATGAGAAACTGGCACTGATGTTTGTGCTGGAAGAAAATGAAACTGTTACCACCCCACAGACTCGTCTTGGTCTTCCTTCTTAAATTATAAGAGATCCTTTTAGTTTCAGAAACCAGTGTTCTCTGGAAAAACAAACAAACAAATGAACAAACAAAAACAAAAAAAAAAACAACCCAACCCAAACCAAACTTTAATCCTCAAAGTGTTAAGAGCCTTTTAGATGGACAAGAATTTTTAAAATTTCAGACTCATTACAGGACTAAAGTGCATTCAGTTTACCACAGAAATAATAAAAAAAATATGCTGTATTTAAATGAAACAATTAAAGACTTGTTGGGTTTAGGAGAAGATGCCCTCAAATTCAATTTCAAGAAGTATAGAAATTTCTTGAGACAAAATGATATTTTATTCTCAGTTTACTGTTGTCAACATATCCTTCATTCAAGTAACATTTTCCTAGCATATCATAGAAAGCATACATTGTGAAAAGGAGGTAGTAAATTTATAAAACTAGTTGATTAGAACAGTTTTCCACAAAATTACTGCAAAGACCTGTAAATTCCTAGATTTAAGCTGCTTAAATTACTTTGTAGCTTCTCCCAAAATATCTGTTATACAATATAAAAAGTGAGATTTATAATAATAAAGTGTCATTATTCAAACAAACAAAGCTGAATGTTGCAATAAGGTTCATAGAACCATAGAATTGTTGAGGTTGGAAAGGACCTTTAAGATTGTCAAGTCCAACCACTAACCTAACCTGACAAAAAACACTTCTAAACCATGTCCCCGAGTACCTTGTCTACCCTTTTTTTAAACACCTCCAGGGATGGCGAATCCACCACTTCCCTGAGCAGTCTGTTCCAATGCTTAACAAGCCTTTCTGTGAAGAAATTCTTCCTGATATCCAATCTAAAGCTACCCTGGTGTAACCTGAGAGTACAACTAATGATAACACAGTATCATGTTATAACATGTCCATAGTACCAAGAATTTTCTGTTAAGGTCTGAACTGCGTATGAAAACCTAGTTTTTAAGTTAAAAGTCTAAGAAGGACCAGGAACATTAAAGGTAGCAAATCTACTACTGTTATCTTTTAAAATTTCAGGGATGCCTATTAAACTACATGTACAGTTTAAAACATTCTGTAGTCTCATCATTGTCTGAATCCTGCACAGATAACTGCCAGCTATCATCCAGCATATGGTATTACTATGGCAGTTCATATGCTTTGTAACAGTTGGTGTTCAAATGAAAATTTGCAAAGGCAAATAAGAAGGTGGCCCAGGCAACAACGCCTAATTACTAGCAGCTACAACAAGCTGCTGGATCCAACTCAAAATATTTTCCTGTCTGTCGTTTTAAACTGAATTGTATTAATCTGTTTTACAGCTCCAAAAATGTACTGACAACATGGACCTGTATTTGTACAATAAACTTAAGACCCAATAAGCTTGACTTGATATGCTGCAGATGATTTGAAGGAAGATATTTGTTCTGTTTTGTTTATCTGAGCCACGCTTTATAAAGTGTCTGTAATACCAGCTTGTCAGTATGCTTTCACGTGATCAAAAACATCACAGTTCTGGAGAAGCACTGGCTCACTTAAAAACTTAAAGCTTGCTGATGTTTCATCCTACAACATGCTTCAAGCACAAAAGGTCTGATTTACTTCCCTCTCAAGTCTTTCTTTCAGTTTCAGCCTTTTTTCCGACACTTTTCTTCTTCTATTTGCTATATGTTTCAAAAAAGCTGTCCTGGAATCCTTCTGACAGACTTTCTTGCTCATTTAAACTTATGTACCTTACTCTTTAACCTTGAATCACTGCTAAATTTTGAGTGGATCTCTTGATCATTTCTGCACTTAGGGTTGCATGATAGTCTTCCCAGATAGATCTACACTAAAAATTTAGTGTGCAGGGTGTTGGTTTTGTGGTGTTTGGTTGGTTGTGGCTTTTTCATTTTTTTTTGTTTGTTCGTTGTTGGTTGGTTTTGAGGGTTTTCTGTAGGATTTTTAGGGAGGGTTTTGTTTGGTTTTTTTTTACTGGAATCTTGCCTTGCATTTTGACATCTTACAATGTTCCCTAGAGTGTACCTCTGATGTGTTTGAAGCAGTTTTCTTCCTGGTACAAGTGAAATTTAAGTCATGCAAAAGCACCATATAGAGTAATGTACTGTGGACTCATTAGCTCTGTCCTCCAGTTAGCTCTCTGTGCATGTACATAAGACAGGCAACTGCTGTGAACTTGATTTCAACAGACACAATGTGAAGTACAGTCCTAGAAATGTAATAAATCACAATAAAGGGGTCTTCAATCTATCTATATTTGTACTGCAGCAGTCAGTAATGTAGAAATTCACTCTGAATGTACAACTTGGATTCCCTTTGGCACAAGGTAACCTGGAAGATGGTCTCCAGAAGTACCCCAACAGCTAATGGGTGTCTGAGTAAGGGATCAGGCAAGACTCCAAAATAAAATCCTCTCAGTGAATTCAGGCATACTCAACTGTTTCACTCTACAGATCTGCTCCTATTGTACTTTTGTGTTTGCTAAGACAAATATAATTGTACTCTTCCAGACCCTCACCTAAACCACTGGTACTCTAAAGTCCAAATTAGTCCCTGCTTCTCAGTCAGCAGAGTTCTCTAATTGAGGAGTTACTCTCAATTTCCTTTACAGTTGTTAAAGACAGAATGATTCAGAGGCCTGTCTCTAGAGTAAAGGGGAGCTTTAGTTAAATGTGTTCTCAAATAATCCACTTTGGTTAGATGCCTAAAGTAAGCCAGAATGAACCCAAGGTAATTAAGGCTTATTTGGAGACAATATGGTAGACAAACAAAAAACACAGTTTAAAGGAAGGATTTGTCTTTATCTGAAGAAACTCTCAAATACTTGAAGGCAGGCTTAAGAAGAGGTTTGAAAGTGCTGCAGTTGTCAAAGTCCCTCTTCTGAGTCCCTTTTATGTACTACCATTACTTTTACCTGTAATGATAATAGGATTTCTCTACATGACAGTTTCTAACCTTGTGTAAAGCCTTTACCACATAAGTAGTCTAGGGCTCTCTGGCTCTTGAGTGGACAAGAAAATAAACAACAAAAAGCTCAAAGCAAACAAGAAACTAAACAAAAAATTTCAAGCAGTTGAACCTTTAATCAGAAGACAATGAAGGTAGATGATCCAGCCTGCAGCACTGACAACTTCTAAACTTCTAAGCTCTTCCATGAGGTGTCAGGTACTTTCTTAGATACAGAAACTATTAGTAATGCATCATACAAGATTGCCCTCAGGCAAGCATGCATATACTTAGGATAAAAATGTGGCTCAGGAATTCAAAACCTACCATAGGCTTATCCTGTTGTCACACTGCTATGCATGAATAAATCAATCCTTTAGTATTTCAAATAAACTTTGCTTTCCATGCTACCAAAAATGAACAGTTTCACCAGCAGTTCTACTAGAATTAGGATGAGGTCACTAATCCCTAAAAAGAATCAAGTTCTACAGCTAGAAGAAAAGTAATTATAATAATTGGAAACTGGTGTGTATGCATTGCACAATCATGGGGTAATATTTTTGGTGTTAACTACAAATCTAACATTTATTAGTAAGAATCTTCCAGGTGTCTTCCAAGGATTCTTTTGAGTGTGAAGTGAGTCTTATTTTCTAGTATATAATACGTAGTAATATCTTTGGATGAAAGAACCAAAATGGCATAGATATAAATTATATTGCCTCACCTCAGAGTCATTTCTCCAGAGAACTGATTAGCAAAGTTTATTAAACAGCCCATGAGGTGAGCTTACAGTATTAGACTATAACTTGAAGAATATAGCAACTGTACGTATGGATTAAAATGTGAAAACACATAAACTATCAGTATCTGATATGTCTACACCAGAAATGGGTGGAAAAATTCCATAGTAATTCTTTTTTAACAAATAAACTCAACTTCATATGTGACAGATCAGTGGTGATAGTAGAATGTGGCCGAGGGATATGTAAATGACTCCACATCTCACTTTTCAGTAAGCCTGCTGCAGATTTAAGGGTATATGACAGTACCAGGCAGTTGGAGCAATGTCAGCTGTTTTCTGGCAAAAATAAAATGTGGCAATAGACATCTCTCCTCTGTGATTGTTCTGTTGGAAGTCAAATATGTCAAATTGCAGAGGTAGAAGATACAGCTTTGAAGAGGTAGAAGAAGATACAGCTTTGACCAGTACCAAAGTATTTTGTTTTTTTCTTATACGCTCTCCAAAGAGGCACGGAAACAACAACAGGAAAATACTGTTTAATTCCCTCATGCTTAGGTGGGGGATATAAAAATTGATACTGTAGTCCACGTGTTTAAAACAGATCTCTGTTTTTGTCTCATACCAAGGACATCACTGGGTACTTATTATTATTTTTTAAAGACCAGAATCTAAGTCCTTGTGCAAAAGCACCCCTATGTGTTTATATTTCCATTCATTTCTTTGTAATAAACAGAATCCCAGAATAGTCAGGGTTGGAAGGGACCTTTATAGATCATCTAGTCCAACGCCCCTGCCAGAGCAGGGTCACCTGCAGCAGGTTGCACAGGACGGTATCCAGGAAGGTTTTTAATGTCTCCAGAGTCAGAGATTCCACAACGTCTCTGGGCAGCCTGTTCCAGTGTTCTGCCACCCTCAAAGTAAAGAAGTCCTTCCTCATGTTTAGCTGGAACTTCCTATGCTCAAGTTTGTGCCTGTTACCTCTTGTTCTATTACTGGGCACCACTGAAAAAAAGACTGTTCCCATCCCCCTGGCACCCTCCCGCTTTAAGTATTCATGAGCACTGATGAGATCCCCCCTCAGTTTTCTTTTCTCTAGACTAAAAAGACCCAAGTGCCTAAGCCTTTCCTCATAAGAAGGATGCTCCAGTCCTCTAATCATCTCTGTAGCCCTTTGCTGGACCCTCTCCACCAGTTCCCTGTCCCTCTTGAGCAGGGGAGCCCAGAACTAGACACAGTACTCCAGATTTGGCCTCACCAGGGCAGAGGAGAGGGGAAGGATGACCTCCCTCAACCTGCTGGCCACACTCTTCTTCATGCACCCCAGGATGCCATTGGCCTTCCAGCAGGACTCCTAAGTCGCTTTCCACAGAGCTGCTCTCCATCAGGTCAGCCCCTAACCTGTATTGATGTATGGGTTTATTCCTCCCCAGACGCAGGACCCTACACTTGCCCTTGTTGAATTTCATTAAGTTCCTCTCTGCCCAACTCTCCAGCCAGTCCAGGTCACGCTGTATGGCAGCACAGCCCTCCAGTGTGCCAGCCACCCCTCCCAGTTTTGTGTCATCAGCAAACTTGCTGATGGTACACTCTATCCCTTCATCCAGGTCAGTGATGAATATATTGAACAGGACTGGACCCAGTACTGACCCCTGGGGAACACTACTTGTTACAGACCTCCAACTAGACTCTGTGCCGCTAACCACAACCCTCTGGGCTCTACCTGTCAGCCACTGTTCAATCCACCCCACTGTCCGTTCATCTAACCCACACTTCCTAAGCTTGCCCATGAGGATGATGTGGGACATGGTCTTGAGTGCCTTGCTGAAGTCAAGGTAGACATCATCCACTGCCCTCCTCTCATCCACCCATCCAGTCTCACCATCATAGAAGGCTATCAGAGTAGTCAGACATGATTTGCCCTTGGTGAATCCATGTTGACTATTTTTGATAACTTTCTTTTCATCCAAATGCTTGGAGATGATGCCCAGAACGAGCTGTTCCATCATCTTTCCAGGGATGGAGGTGAGGCTGACCGGCTTGTAGTTTCCTGGGTCTTCCTTCTTGCCCTTTTTGAAGACTGGAGAGACATTGGCTTTCCTCCAGTCCTCAGGCACCTCACCTGTTCTCCAGGACCTTTCAAAGATGATGGAGAGTGGCCCAGCGATGACTTCTGCCAGCTCCCTCAGCACTCACAGGCGCATCCCATCAAGCCCCATGGACTTGTGGATATCCAGTCTACTTAACTGATCTCTAACATGTTCCTCTTCAACCAAGGGAAAGTCTTCATTCCTCCAGACTTTGTTACCTGCAAAGTCTGGGACTCCCAAGGGCTGGCCTGAGCAGTAAAGACTGAAGCAGAAACTCCACCTTCTCTGCATTATCTGTCACCACAGCACCTGTTTCATTCAACAGCTGGCCCACATTTTCCCTAGTTTTCCTTGTACTTGAAGAAACCCTTCCTGTTGACCTTGACATGCCTTGCCAGATTTAATGTCAAGGCAGCCTTGACTTTCCTTGTTATATCCCTGCATGTGCTGACAGCATTCTTGTACTCTTCCCAAGCAGTCAGTCCCTCCTTCCCATACTGTAAACTTCCTTCTTCCACATACTGTAAACTTCCTTCTTCCACCTGAGTTTTTTAAGAAGCTCCCTGCAGGTCTCCTGCCTCCCTTGCCTGATTTCTTGCTCTTAGGAATACACCAATTCCGAGCTTGGAGGAAGTGATACTTAAATATCAGCCAGCTGTCTTGACCCCCCCTACCCTCTAGAACCCAATCCATGGGATTTCTTCAAGAAATTCCTTGAAGAGATCAAAGTTAACCCTCCTGAAGTCCAAGGTTGTAATCCTACTTGTCGTGTTGTGCATACTGCGCTTAATCCTCAACTCTGTCTTCTCATGCTTACTGCAGCCAAGGCTGCTCCCTCCAGTAGTACACCTCTCCTTGTTGGCTCCTCCACCACCTGAGTCAAAAAGTTGTCATCAATGCACTGGAAGAACCTCCTGGACTGCACATGCCTAGCTGTGTGGCCTTCTCAGCAGATATCAGGGTGATTGAAGTCTTCAATCCAAGTGGATTCCAAAGTAATGGGAATTTTACATATGATAATGTAAAAATTAAAATATGTATATATTTTTAAAAACCCAACACAGTGAGCAAGACAATTTGTCACCAGTCATCTGGCCATATATGGAGCTAGGTAATATTTCCAGGTGCCCGCATAAAAAGTGTTGATACATCATTATTTTATTTGTTTCAAGGTGTTATTAGAGACCTGATACATCATCTAAAACATGAAGTAGTAAAGTCTTAAATATCTAATGACAGACAGTGAATAAAACTTGTTAAACTTTGATACTGCTCTGCAGTAAGGTTTATATTTAATGAGAATGAGACTAGCGTTTCTTTTTCTGTTGCACACACTATTGAACCTGATCTTCATGAAGACATTTATTTATGTTAATATTTTAACTTACAAATTTTGCACATGATTTTTTTAAAGACTGTTTGTATCTTACGAAAATATAATTTCTAGATGAATATTCAACCTTTCTATTTCTTTTAGCTATACTTTACCATCTGTTTTCTCTATTCTCCTTTCATGAACATAACTAGCCTTTGAAGAGATAACTGTTGAAAATTTTGCTTACTCCTCCCTCTCAAAAAGACGTTAAAAGCTCTATTTTTTTTTCTTAATCTTTTCCAGTTGTTTGAGACTCCTCACTCCTGGCATTTATTTTGTCAGCAGTTGCAAGTATATCAATAAATAATAGATATTTATGGTTTAACTGTCTCATCTCAACCCACTGCATGTTATACAAGCTTTGCAAGCCAGATTATTTCTGTTTTACACTGCACATCTGAAGTCCAAACTCAAGTTCTAGCCAGATTTAAATGCACCAAATCCATCTTTGGCTTCACAGGATGTTATAAATTGCATCTCTCTCTACCAGTGTGCCCTCCCATTGCTTCAAATATATTCACCATTAGAATTTCACTGAAGTTGAATAAAACTTTAACATGTTTTATAATACATAAATTCAGCACACAACATGCCAGCAGTTGTCCTTTTCTGGCTTAATCTATTGCTTATGACCAAGCTACTGTATTCCCTAAGAAAATTTGCACCTTTGTTGCTGGCTCCCTGTCATTCCTCTTCTGTGGTGAAAAACTATGTAAGACTACTTCATCAGAAGTTAGGGAAAAAAAGAAAAATCACATCTGAATTCATCTTTATCTCTATGAGATGTTCATTGTATGTGAATAAAGTTGTGCATAACGTAAATTTATAAGTCTTTTTATTGTGTGATGAACATCTGATTTCAGGTTTTTAATATTAAATTACATGAGACTAATGAACTCTTATACATCAGGGCATAAACTCAACTAACTGTGATTAGGAAGAAGCAAATTCTCCTAGTAGCCCTTCACTGTTGATTTACAAGGCACATAATTTAGGTGAGTTTTGTTTTCTTTCACAGTAACAACTTGTTTTATGATCAAAGAGGCCTAAACCTGGTGAGAGTTCTAAGTATTTATGGGAAGATACAGGCTCCTGAAATAATTTATTGTGCAGAGAAAAAAGGAAAGCAAATGGAGGATGTCAGAATGAGATAAGAGAATCAGATGGTCATACTGGAATTTGATAAGCGTCTTGGGATGAAAGCTGATTTTAAAACAGGGTTGCTAGACCTATTACAAGTCTGGAATTTCAACTTCTTAAAAATGGAATGGTTTCAGTGTGAAACTATACTACTACTTTTGGAAAAAAAAAAAAGAAAAAAAACCCTTATCTATATATCAGAGAAGACCACCAAAATTTTTGTTAGAGGAAGTTTGAGATGATATTCTGTACATCTTTATTGCTGTACTGCATCCTGGAAACATGGCTCATGGTTCTCATTTTCAGGAAGTAGCAAGAGTGCTTCACTCCTGTAGGGAAGACAAGCTGGGAGCCAAGATCAAGCTTATGACAGCAAGACAAAAAAAAAAAGGCATTAACCTCACTAACAAAAGGTGCAGTCCCACAGTATTCAAGCAGGAAGAGCTGAACAGGTAAAGGTCAAACCAAGAAGACAAGTCAGGAAGACAAGGTCAGGATCAAAGTGTAAGGCCAGGAACAGACATACCTTCAATACAGCTTAAGCCAGAACCAAGACTCAGAGCCCAAGCTTCAATGTAGCTCCTGAACCACAGAAGAGAAGCCCCAGGAAGGCTGTTTTTCACAATTTGTTGTTTTTAGAGAAGATTGATGTAAGCTTGCTGAGCTTAAATGTATCAGGGCTGATCTTGAGCACAAGCAGCTTGTGTTCAAGCTCAGCCCTGATACAGTGCAGCTGGTGTACCCAGGCACCTGATATTCATTCACATCTCATTTCTCCTCACAGTTTTCAGTCCTAGAGTGGATAAAGGGGTTAAGTCCACAGTTCAGAGGAGATCAAACAGTAAGTACTAGTGAAAGAAATTCTTAAGAAATGGCCAGAAAAAGAGAGGACCAAGGAAGACAGTCACAAAATGAGCAGAATTATGGGTAGTACAAGGGAAGTTAAGGATGACTTAAAAGAAGGTCCTTACAAGCCTAGATTATTTAAATTGAAGATGGAATTATTCTACAAATGTGGAATATGGAATTGCTGTCGAACAGGGATGTGTGTAACCCCTTGTTCATACGTGTTTTACACTTGTCTATGATACACAGTTGTGGGCTGTGATATAAAATTACACAGGTGGCACACAGGCTAAAAGAATAATGCCTATGTATAAGCCAAAGGATGGTAATGGGAAGGTGGTGTTTAACAAGGACGTACTGGGTAGTGTATCACTTGAGCATGACATAAATTGTATAGAATAAGGGGTGGAAATTGTACTGGTTCTGGACAGGATGGAGTTACTTTTCTTCATAACATCCTGTATGGTACTGTGGTTTGTAGTTGTGACTAAAACAGTGTTGATAACACAACAGTGTTTTAGTAATTGCTGAAGAGTCTTAACATTGCCTCAAGGTTTTTTACCCACTCTGCTGCTCCCAACAAGTGAGTTGGGGGTGTGCAAGAATTTGGGAGGAGACACAAACAGGACAAGAGGATATTCCATACCGTATGATGTCACGATCAGCAATAAAAGTTCAGGGAGAGGAGAAGGAAGGGGGGAAGTTCATGGTTATGGTGTTTGTCTTTCCAAGTGTGATGAAGCCTGCTTCCCTGGAAATGGCTAAACATCTGCCTGCAGATGGGAAGTAGTGAATGAACTTATTTTGCTTTGCTTGCACATGCTGCTTTGCTTCACTTATTAAATTATCTTTATCCTAACTCACAGGTCTTCTTGCTTTTGCCTTTCAAATTCTCTTCCCCATCATGTTGGGAGGAGGTGACCAAGCAGCTGAGTTGGGGCTTAGCTGCTGGCCAGGGTCAAGCCACAACAGCCCTAGAAATAACCTTAGACACCAGATGGTTGATAAGCCTGTAGTAGCCCAGTTTTAATTTTCTGATACCTCTGCATTTAATAAAAGATATTAATAGACTGTTTACAACAGTTACAAAGTACAGTGTGTAATGCTTGCATGAATACTATTCATCATGCCAACCATTCTACCTTAATGTCTAAAGTATTACAGAATAAAGTAATTTTCTGCCTTTGAATGCTAGTGAACGTGAAAAGTTTTTTTTTTTTTTTCCCTGTATCAGTCTTGCTTGCGATAGGTATGCTGATTACATATGCTCTTTCAAAAACTAATATGCAAAATCATAAACACAAGTCTCCATTTTATTGATGTGCTTAAATTAAACATTAACAGAAAACAAAAGACTCCAAAATTTCATAAAAAAATGTAGTTTAGCATCCCAATTAAAATTCACATGCCATAAGCAAATTAGTTTACAGGCACACAAAGAAGTCTTTTTGTAACTGCACTGGTATAGTTAACTCTTTATCAACCACAGTGGTTCAACCTCATGTAGTTAAGAATGGAGGTCTCATTCTTTCCTCATCATGAGTAAATCCTTTCTCTCCAAGTAGACCCTCTATATTTCCTGTTGTGCACTATTTTTTTAACACATTATTCCCTTTTCTAATTTATGTACTCACGAGCACAGTATTTTGTAAATCTTGGTTAAGCTCTTCACAATATAAGGACATGGACATGTTGGAGCAGATCCAGCTGAGAGCCACAAAGGTCATTAGAGGGCTGGAGCACCTCTCCTATGAAGACAGGCTGAGAGAGTTGGGATTGGTCAGCCTGGAGAAGAGAAGGCTCCAGGGACATCTTATAGCAGCTTTCCAGTATCTGAAGCAGGCCTACAAGAAAGCTGGAGAGGGACTTTTTACAAGGGTGTGAAGTGATAGGACGAGGGGTAATGGTTACAGACTGGAAGAGGGTAGATTTAGAATAGGTATTAGGAAGAAATTTTTCACTGTGAGGGTGGTGAGACACTGGAACAGGTTGCCCAGGGAACTTGTGGCTGCCCCATCCCTGGAAGTGTTCAAGGCCAGGTTGGATCAGGTTTTGAGCAACCTGGCCTAGTGGAAGGTGTTGCTGCCCATGGCAGGGGGTTTGGAACTAGATGTTCTTTAAGGTCTCTTCCAACTTAAATCATTCTCTGTTTCTATAACAATGAAATCAGCTTCACCTGACAAGTCCTAACACTTCAAGTTCTAAGATGATATAAAAAATAAATTATGTTTTAAATCTGGATTACCACACCATAAACTCAACTTTAAAGTGTTTAATGGTAGCAGAATCCAAGGAAAAGACATTTTACGCCATTTGAATAAGGGTTTCTTTTGCACAGCTTTGCAGCTTTTCCGAATTATCGGTATCTTATGAGGCACTCACTAGATTGATTTCGTCTTGACCTGCTTTGCAGATTTCAAAACCATGAAATCTTTCTGTTTAAAGATCAGTCATTTGTCTTAACACATTTTAGAAAGATTTTTTGCTTACAGTAACTTCTCTCATCTGCTTCTTCAGTTCCTTCTTTGCCTTCTCACCTGTCTCTTCCCTTTTTCATCTGTCTAGATGTTAGCTCCATTAAATTCAAGCAGCATGGAATGGATCAAAAAGTCAGATTACCAGAATTAATTCAAGCCATTCAATTATTCACTCAAGTTTATTAACATCCTTCCTTGCCCTTAATTAAGATTTAGCATCAATATCTAAAATTATGGTGATTACATTTCAAGCCATTTCAAGCTTTCTTTACCAGATATTTCATGCCTTTATTGCACAGTGAAGGGTCACTTGAAACTTCTTCAGTTAGCTTGCTGGAACTATCAGCACATTGATTCAATGAAGTGAATTTGGCAAGTAACATGTTTGAGCTTGGCAACCTTTTGTGATAGCATTCAGCTTGTTCAATCAGTATTTCTCCTTAAAAATCTAAAAGTAGTTAATTTCTTTTGTCTTCAGTATCAATTACATGAACAATAAATCTTTTGGTTTTATTGACCACTTTTTTAAATAACTATTTGCATAAACATCTGGTGATTCATGTCTAGCGTTTCTAGTCCCAAGTCTTTTTCCTTTCCTCCCTCCTTGATACAATATTTAGATTTTTACAGTATAGAAGTAAATGAAATCAAAAAGTATGAAAAAATCACTTGAGAGCTAAAGCAATAAGATAATTCTAAACAACTAGCTAACATGTTGCTTTAGTGGAATTAAAGAAGGGAGAAGCATTGCTTGATGATTGAAGAGTCAAGGTTTCAATATCTACTTAGAAATAAAATAATGAGAAGAAATATAATAGATCAATCACAAAAACTACACTAGAACCTTATATGGAGTGTTTTATAGACAGGCATGGAGATTATATACAAAAGCAATACTGTGTCCTTCACAGTTAAGACTTCAGACCATGAGGACTGTCCAAGAATTACACAAAGAATAAGGAAAGTGGCAACATAGTGAGCAAAGAGCAATTTCCCATTCTATAAAGTAAGGACCAGGGTCAGTAACATGAATAAAGGATTTTTGAAGAGAAACTTAAGTACCTGAAAGAGTTTCGTTCTGTATTTATTAAAAAAAAAAAAAAAAATCTAAATATATGACCATTTGGTAAAGCTTTAAAATTATTATATTTCCAAAGTCTGCAGTTATTTTTGAGCTATTCCATGGTAGAGTTTCATTTCTCCTTCCACATTGCTGCTCCCAGGTGGCGGGGAGATGAGAGAGGAAAAAAATATAGAAGCAGCCAAGAGTAGTAGAAAAGATTATGCACTAACCGAGCTAATGGAAACCATAAGTGATAGGATTTTTCGGATATTGGATAGAGGTCAAGAAGACACAGGAAAATATATTTTGAGCTAGCAGGCTGCAATATTTCCAGGATATGCACTGAAATTTTGGCAGCTGAAGTGGGAGGAAGCTGTGAATATGTGGCAAGGTAAACAAGAGCTGAAAATGGAAACCTTGAAATCCAAACAAACCATTTCAACACATTTGCCAGCTGGAGCATCAAGCTGACAATTAAAAATCACTGACTTAACATAGTCAGACACAATAGAAACACAAATACTGGCAGAAAACAATGTGAGAAAGAATATGCCACACATCAAGGTGCATTGCAAACTGTTAATGAGAAAATAGAATTCAGGAAACAACTGGGGGAAAAATCCAAATAGGAAGTGCAATAAATTAAATTACTGTGAACTGCTTCATGAAGTTGGAAGCCAACAAGCCATTCTGGGCACCTAAGAACACACTTGACCCAAAGGTTTCTAATACCTTTAGTTTATATTAGCTTTAATTCGCAAAAATAACACTCATGACATATCAAATGTGTGCTTAAGCCATCATTTTCTGCAAAGATTAGAATTTTTTATACTCTGCTTGTCTGCTGCCAGCAGTTTGGCAAAGCTCTCTGCTCCTTTCACTAGTCAGTTATCTGCAGGATTCACTCTACAAACCCACCTGCCTAAAAATATGAAATGAATGAGCACAAACACTCCAGCTTATAGCTCACCAGGACTGTTCAATTATTTACTGTTACAAGCATCATGCTATCTTTAAGCTCTCCTTAAGTCCATGACTGTCCCACTTCAGACTTGAAACAGATGATAAATGACAAATTTTGGTAGGTTCAATTCTCTAATACAGGCCAGAATCACATGACAGTCTGGAACAGATGCACCAAATGCTTCAGCTATCCTACCTGGCATTCCATCCAAAAAGAGTGATTACCCCAGATAGTAAGACACAGCAGTTCTAAAGGAGCTTAAAGATAAAAAGTTTTCAACAGAGCATATTTTCTTATTCATAAAAGCATCAGCATATGACAGGTAAACAAAAAAACCCAAACCATAAATCTACTCATTGTTAATAACTGATCTCTCTAACACAAAATCTTTAGCGCAATGATAGATTAGCACAAAGCAACAGATGGATGTGACTAAGGGCATGGATCCAAAGCTTAGTAACTGAAGTCTGTGGCCTGAAAAAGAGGGATGTTAGGCTTGGGAAACAGTCACACTAATACCTGACAGCCATTTATTACAATGAACAAGAGCATTACTGACTACTTGGTTCAAGGTTACCAGAAGAAAATATTAGAAAAGATGAGAACATTTTATAGTTTTTAATGAAAACAGATTATCAGCCCTCATCAACAGAAAACTGCTCTAGATAAGCCTCTAAATGACCAACTGAAAGCCTAAAACATTAAACAGCTTTAAGTAGCTAGCTCCTCCATTATATTAATATTTTGTCATGTGAAAACATAAGAAGTTCAGCGTGCCCTTTCCAATCAATATCTGTACTCCAGCATACTGAGAGTTGTATTCAGGCAGATATACAACCAAACAATTCCTAGTAACTTAAACTTTCATCCTTAACAGAGAAAATTTTATCCACCACCCAACTGACACAGGACAAACATGCTCATAAACTTTACAAGCAATATTGCCTTCTTTAAATACAAAACAAAAGAAGTTGTAACAATTTAAGTTCAGGTCAGGAAGGAGGAAAAAAGAAAAAAAAAAAAGGCCAGAAAAATGAGTGTACTACCAAATTCTGAAGCCTTGCTGTAAGAGTTTGGCTGCCTGCATTCAAGGTCAGCTCTGATGTAGTGCAGCTGTGTAACCTGTAGAACTGTTTGTGAGAAAAAGAGTGAGAAGCCTCATTAAGGCCTCCTTGCTTTCCCTCAGGAGCTGCAGAGAAGCTCAGGTGCTTTGCCTTGGTCCTTGCTTGAGCAACAGCACAGGTATACCTGTGCCTGGTTTTGTACTTTGCTGATCCTGACCTTGCTTTGTTGACTTGATGTTCTGGCTTGACCTTCGGAATTCCTCATCACCACAGATTTGTCGGCAAACACCAGACTCTTGGCTGACCCTGGTTACCATCACCAAACCTGCTCTGCTCACCTCGTTCAGTCATTGTGGGACTGTGCCCTTGTTGGCAATGTCCCTGTTCTGCTAGCCCTGCCATCGCCCTGTGGACTTCATTTATCTTGCAGGAAGCCATCCATCACTGCCCCCTGAAAGCGATAGATTCTGTCTTTGATAAAGGACAGAAAACCAGGTCTAGCTGATTTTCACTGATGATGAGTACATAAATATTTCTTGCAATCCATGTCCTGTTTTCTTAGAAAGCTAAAAAATACAAACTTCAAATTAACCATGTATACTTACATAGTACCTGCTGCCTCCCTCCAACCTGAATCTTTTGGTCATGAGACTAAGGAACAATACTGAATAAAGCTTCCCTGGTAAAAGCACATCCTTACTGTAATGTGTGTTTTGCATTCGCAGTTAAAAATCCATAATTTATAGTCAGAGTTGAACATATAAATAGGAAATAGTCCAATTACTTTCTAAGAAACTAAGCTACATCAAACTTCAAAACCAATTTTTAACAGTCATCATCTACATCCAAAGCTCACAAGACTTCCATTAGGGTGAAGCTGACTGTCTAAATTATTCCACATTTTAACCTTATGAAATTTAGTGGGTTAATGAGAAAATTGGAGCTAAAATGCTGGTACCATATAGGTAATTCTGAGCTTTGTCTTTCTTTGAGGTTAAATAAGCGATAAGACAGTCCTGGTTACACTCCATACAGTAACTGAATTAAAAATCTGTAGCATTAGCTGGACAAACCTGAATGCAAACCAAGCTAACATTTCCCTTGTTAAGAACTTCAGTACTTGAACTTAAAGACCTTGTTTCCTTTCTAGTGCTTCCAAATTGTGGAGACATCTGCTGTCAATGAATTTGATCCTCTCAGCTGTCCAAGCATCCATCATGGTGGACATGCTGATTACAATTATGATTAGTCTCAGGATTACATCCTCTTTCATAAATTATCTGCCCATTCTTGCCTATAATTCTCTTGCAGATTTAATTACTATTACATTAAGAGATCTTATAAATGACTATAAAATATCAAGGATTAGAGCCATTGAGAGAGCTATCCTATCTCTGTATACACCCCAGAAATTTGCAAGAAAAATTTTAAGAATTTTGCACTATTGTATTTAACATTATACCCACATTATTTTTCCTCCTAATTTTTAACAGATAGGGAGTTACTTAAACCTCTATGTAAGAGGTGTCAGAATCCATTCCAAATGTTATGACCAGAAATCATTTTAAAAAGTCCAAATCCCGTTTTTAAGGCTTTTTGAGTTTTTGTCTTTAAGTTAAGCATTCAGTTATAAGGAGATCCAGAGTTTAGTTGGGTATTGTGTAAAAGAAGTGTTTAATCGGGTAGGAATTTTCTTCCTTTCACTTTCAGTGAATATTCCCTTATTCTTGGCTTTACCCGTGACTTTGACAAGCTCAAAGAATTATTGTAAATTAATGAGATGTGATTTGTCTTTGCGGAATTCATATCATTACACTGCATTTTATGTTGTTAACCCAAATACTTCAGTGTTCTTTTTACTATCAACTTCATAATTATTTAAGAATGAAACTAGAAGCCCCAGGGAAGATCTGGCTTGAGAACAATGGCAGCAGAGGTCATTATGAATATGCATTTCTATTCTCCCTCTTTGCTCTGGAACTCCACTTATCGTTTAGTCTCTAGAAATTTGTCTTAACATTCAGTATGACAGTTTTCATCTTTCTAAGAAACAGCTTTTCCTTTCATCCCATGATGCATGTAAATACATCCTCCTTGCATTTTTATGAAAGATTTATATTATTCTAATGGTTAGTAAGGGCTATCTACATTTACAAGCATAAAACAAGAATTATGACAAAATACAAAGGTCTAAGAATTAACTGTGTAATCAACTGTGTAAAAAAGGATTGTATCAGAAATACCAAAATTCAATACTCCATCTTTTTTATTTTAACTTAAGCAAACAGGGAACTGCACTATTTCTTACTGTCAAAGTATATTACAAATTTTGTAATTCTCTTGTCACTCAGCTTCTCTGAAAATAGTTTATTTCCCACAGCATAATATTCTGACCAAATTCATCATATATGTTACAAAATCATAGGTTTCGTCCAGTCAGGGGAGACAATTGTGTCATTCTCACATAAACCTATTCATTTAGATGTATACCTTCACAATACATGTAGCTAACAAAAAGTCCCTATTTGTAAGTCTTTACTGTACAAGTCTTGTAAGTCATTAACTGGAAAAGCTATTACACATTTGCAGAAGTTCTCATGTTTAAAGAGAATTAGCTGTAACAAGAATTTCTGCATCCTGGGAAATTTATCTATTGAGTTTCTACTGCAAAACCAGAAAAACTATTTTTAATTATTTCCATCACATAAACCATATCAATATAATTCTTGTTGCTCATAAGTTTTATTTTTTTTACCTTTACATTTTATGCTAATTTAATAACAACATATCAATTTCATTCAGATTATGGAATAATACAATAATATTTAAAACTATAGTTTTTAAAACTTAGACCTACTTTTCCAGCAGTGACTAATTCCTTTCTTGTACTGTACCACTAGAGATTTTGACATATTGAAGTACTTGTGCCTTGGTACACTCAGTGCCAATCCTTCTACCTAGCTGTAATAAGAGACAAGCTACAAATTATAATACAGAAAATATTTTGAGTTAAGAAATAAAGTTTATTTTAAATACTTATTTTAAAATTAAGTATAAACTATTTAAGACAGATTATTTCCAAGGCATATCTGTTCTGAATTATGGAGTGAGAAACACGACTAATGAGTGGTCTGAAATCAAATATAATTTGAATAAGTTTTGAAGCATTTTTTCCCCATAAGATTATGACCTCATAAAGGCATATATAATATCTAGGAGAAAGGTATATTTGTATATATATATGTCTGGACTGATTAAAAATAGCTATCATCATTTAGGATAAATTATGGGAGAGGTTACAAGATGTTTCTACTCGTAGTTTCTTGGTATTCCTTCATAACTAAACAACACATGACATTACAGTGGTGGTTTGCTACAGGCCACCTGACCAGGAAGACCAAGTGCATGAGGCCTTTAGACAGCTAGGAGAAGTCTCACATTCACGGACCCTGGTCCTCATAGGGGATTCTGCTATCTGTTGGAGGGAAAACATAGCAGGGCATAAGCAATCCAGAAGGTTATCCAAATCCAATAATAAGGAGAGGTCCTGTGCTAGACCTTGTTCTCACCAATAAGGAGGGGCTGGTAGGGAATGTAAAGCTCAAGGGCAGACTTGGCCGCAGTGACCATGAGGTGGTGGAGTTCAATATCTTCAGGGCAGCCTTGGCTGCAGTGACCATGAGTTGCTGGAGTTCAATATCCTTGGGTCAGCGAGAGGGAGTACAGTAAGCTCACTATCCTGGCCTTCAGGAGAGCAGACTTTGGTCTCTTCAGGGATCAGATTGGTAGACTACCATGGGATGAAGCCCTGGAAGGAAGAGGGGCCCAAGAAAGCTGGTTAATATTCAAGGACCACCTCCTCCAAGTTCAGGAGCAATGCATCCCAACTAAGAGGAAGTCAGGCAAAAATGCCAGGAGGCCTGCGTGGATGAACAAGGAGCTCTTGGACAAACTCAAACGCAGAAAGAAAGCCTGCAGATGGTGGAAGTAAGAATGGGTAGACTGGGAGGAATACAAAGAGATTGTATGAGCAGCCAGGGATCAGGTTAGGAAAGCTAAAGCCCAGATAGAGTTAAATATGGCCAGGGAAGTCAAGAGCAAAACCAAAAGTTTCTACAGGCACGTCAGTGATAAAAGGAAGACTAGGGAAAATGTGGACCCTCTCTGGAAGGAAACAGGAGACCTGATTACCAGTCAACACGTTGAGGGAAGGGATGCCATCCAGAGGGACCTGGACAGGCTGGAGAGGTGGTTCTGTGAAAACCTCACTGTTCAACAAGGTCAAGTGCAAGGTCCTGAATGTGGGTTGAAGCAACCCCAAGCACAAATACAGGCTGGGTAGAGAACGGATTGAGAGCAGCCCTGAGGAGAAGGACTTGTGGGTGTTGGTTTATGAGAAGCTCAACATAAAGTGGCAAAGTGTGCTCGCAGCCCAGAGACTAAATACCCAGCTGATGCTCCTACTTGTTTGTGTCAATCAAGAAACTGACAGAAACAATAAGTATGAATTTTAACTTCAGTGATATCACAGAAAAGCAATTACAGACAGTGACAGTTTTGGGCTTTAGACTTCTGGGGTTTCTGCCAAATATGTAATCCCAAGAAATAGCGGAATTGGCCACAAAATGTACACATGACAATTGTATTACCATATGAAAAGTACATTCTTTGTTTACTGATTTCTTGCTTATTAAAGCTAAGCTGTAAACTTAGCTACTACAAGATCTGTAGTAGCTCTGATAAGGTAAATAAATTACTTGTGTATTATGTACAATCTCAGGAATTTGATTTAGGCAGATCACTTTTTTAAAGTTGTTGAAAGTAGGATAACTTTAAATATAGTAGATTTCATTATAACAACAAGAATTAAAAATGAAAAAAATTAAGAAGTCTTTTGTACTAAATAACAATGTTATTTGCCTTAAAGAAAATTTTAAATTATTTTTTAGGCTATATGCTGACCAAAAATATTGTCATTTTATATTCTATCAGCTTAGTCCCCAGAATGTGATTACAGGTTTTGCTCATTTATATAAATCTGAAACATACATCCCTGCAGCAAAAAAAGGTGAAAACTTAGTAGAGAATATATACAAGCATGTCCTTCTTTCTATAGAACTATCTAAAGCTGATAAAGAAGAGACTCTGTGTTCAGTGAAACAACATAATGAGAAGCTCAACATGAGCTGGTAACATACGCTTGCAGCCCGGAAAGCCAACAGTATCCAGAGCTGCGTGAAACCAAGCAGGTCGAGGAACGTGATTCTGCCCCTCTAGTGCACTCTCATGAGACCCCCCGTGGAGTACTTTATCCAGCTCTGGAGCCCTCAGCACAAGAAGGACAAGGATCTGTTGGAGCGGGTCCAGAGAAGAGCCATGAAGGTCATCAGAGGGTTGGAGCACCTCTCCTGTGAAGACAGGCTGAGAGAGTGGGGGTTGTTAAACCTGGTGAAGAGAAGGCTCCGGGGACACCTTATAGCAGCCTTCCAGTATCTGAAGGTCACCTACAAGAAAGCTGGAGAGGGACATTTTACAAGGACATGTAGTGATAGGATGAGGGGTAATGGCTTCAAACTGGAAGAAATTTTTCACTGTGAGGGTGGTGAGACACTGGAACAGGTTGTCCAGAGAAGTTGTTAAGGGCCCATCTCTAGAAGCATTCAAGACCGGTCTGGATGGGGCCTTGAGCAACCTATTCTAGTGGAAGGTGCCCCTGCCCATTTCAGGGGGTTTCGAAGTAGATGATCTTTAAGGTCCCTTCCAACCTAAACCATTCTATGATTCTATGAGCAAAGTGAGTCCAAGTTTCTCTAGATAGTATGAAATACCTCTTCCTTTAATAGAGATTTTGACCATTTGCACCCAGAGTTTCAAAACAGTTTTTCTTACAGGACCCATTTTCAGCCTGTGAACTGCAAGAATATGTTGTCCTACACAGAGTGAATTTTTTTCACATTTGCCTGGAGAGTCAGTTGTAACTAATTGAAGTCAGTTTTATTCCTGTGTCTTCCAAATCTTTACCTTCTGCTGCATCCTATCTTGAGAAATGTAAATCCTCTCACAGTAGCAGTAGCTTAGAGATAAGAAGTTGGACCAGTATCTCTAAGAGAAAAATAGCCCATTTTTAGATCATAAAGGGTTCCAGACATGTATATCTTTTCTGAAGTCTCATTCTTCACAAATTTTACTAGCATATCTCATTGGTAATAAATTTCCTGCTGTTTTGACTTGACCATGTTAAAAAAGTCTCCCATAGTACCTGTAGGGCCAAAGAACCCAACAGAAGGGCTCGTTCTTCCCTCAGGCTGAAAGTATAGACTGTATCATCAGGTTTCTGGAAATTCTTAAGCTGAAGCACGAAAACAGAAGTACCTTAAGAGCTGTGGAGGTCCATTTACTTCCATGATGTGCTAACCTGTATTTTGTTTACCTTTTAGAATAACTTTTGTTTATCTGGTTAAATCCAACAATGTACCTGGGAAACTCCATTTGAGGACCTCTGTTCAGTCCAATAATACTTATAATCTACACAACTAAGAAGAAAAAAAACACCACAACATCTCTCGTTTGATTCCTTTAAAAGTAAACATTTTTCCACATCCTTTTCCTTACACATTTTCTTCAAACCTATCCTACTTAGTTAGGGACATTTATCTTCATGGGGCATCATCATTTGTCAGATTTTATTCCTAAAATACACAGAAGAACTTTTTCCCCATGATGCAGTTACACAGTCTGTTTAGTCTTGCTAGTGTACAGGCTTCAACCAGGATGGGCAGCGCCACTTCCTGTCACTCTTAGCCATGTGTTCTTAATACTTCTACTGGATACAGCAGTAGTAAGACTGCTGTCTGCCCTGGGCGAACTGTCTCCTCCTGCTGATGGAAAATTCTTTTTTTTTTTTTTTTGCCTTTTTCTCTCCCCCCTCCCCGCCCCATGTGATTTACCCTGCAACCACAAAGTTTTACAATTTAACAGGAGGAAAAAGATGGAAATGTTTGCTTTTAGGAGAAAAAGTTACTTCCAACTCATTTTTGACCAATGACAGTAAAAATACATAAAAGTATCTCCTCACCTCAGATAAAGCAATTAATTTATCTGAAAGTACTTTCCTATTACTGTTAACCATATCTAAATATTGACTATTGACTTGATGTCACAATTTGGGTGCTCATTCTCAACACCTATCCAAATGAATAGATCAAGCCATAGGCCTCAAATTAAATAGCTAGATAGACAAAAAGAAATAGCAATTCTACAAGAGAAGGAAAGCGAACCTGTAGAGACAGATGACTCTATAAGTCCCAAACCCCATTCCTTCTACCTCTCCTAAAGACAACAGGTAAAAAAACCAGGGCATTTTCCCTGCCCTCACATCTTGTTCTTGAGTGCTGCTTCTTTACCTCTGACGAGCCTCCAGCAAAAAACGTAATGATCTTTCTGCTTCCTTCTAACACAAATCTCCCCTCCTCCCTGTTTACCTCGTCTCCCTTGGCTATGTGTCCTGCATTGCCAGTTCTTATACTGTAAACTTCGCAGAAGATGAATATTTGGTATACTCTAAAAACTGCTGCTTGGAATATTTTGCATCTGTCATTTTTTATATAGGTGAAATTACAGCAAGTAAATCACTGTATCATTGTAAATTTTGCTCACAAGGCAAGTACAGTAGTTTGTACTGAAAAATATGATTCTAGGTGACTAAAAAGAAAGTACAGGAACTCTCTCTTCAGTTTTAAACTGAGGAGTGGGAGTAGATGTTGATTTTGCATTGGTGTATGCCATTGGCAAGACATACTTCATTGCAATAATTTAGTTAGTTTTATTGAGTCAAAATTGTCATCTGTTTCTAAATATGTGATCAATTGTTTCTGTCTGAAAAAGTTTCTTTCGTACAAGAGTATACAACACAAAATGTGCTTATACGTATACACTAATTTGTTTTACTCTGAACACTGGTGCAAAATGACTCCAGTCAGATTGCCTGCTGATCAGTTTGATTCTGTTAGCAGTGGACTTTTGACTTGTAAATAAAAAGGATTTCGAGCTTCAGTATCAATAGTGATATTTGCAAAAGCATTTTTGGTACATGTTGATCAAATTCTGATTGTCTGATGTTCAGAAAAGAAGGATTAATCATGTGAAGAAAGATAACATAGAAAAGACAAATAGCCGATGAAGCAATTTATTTAAATAAAGAATCGCACTACTATTAATTTACTTATTACAAGTGAACGACTTAATTCATATTTTCAATGTTGCATTAGCTTAATTTTAATATAGATATTAGTGCTCAAGACTAAGTATTAATAGAAAGCCATTCAAATAAAATTACCATGTAGACCAGTTACTTCTTTATCACTAAATAACAATATTTAAATTAACATAATTAAATAATAACCACTTAAACAGACTGATATCTATTATGTGATGTGCTGATGATAAATGTCTTTCCATATAACTCAATCTTTTCTACTATTCATTCTCACTTGGAAAACAGCAGGAATGAATGCAGTCATAAGTAAACTTTTGGTCTCTGCTGGCTCACCACACTATTTCAGCTGGAAAAAGACCTGCTCCAGAGGAGGAAAAAAAAGTCTTTCCAAGTTGATAAGAAGTCAGTAACACTCTGAATTTAAAGCAGGTAGTCAACATCCCATCATCAAGCTGTTCTATTCATTTTATGAAATGATTTAAAAGATCAGTGCTTCATTCCAAGGTTTTATCATGACACTTATCTCAAATGCTAGAAGAAATGCAGATACATGGGATTTGATCTGTTTCCTTGGAGACATACAGCATTAAAGCAGGGCTAGTTACAGGAAGAGTTGTCCATTTGAGGGAACTCCTTTCTTAACACAAAGTTGCTAGCTCTCTTCTTCCAGCCCAAATGTCTCTGCCCCCAGTTCATGTGTGACCAGGAATGGCAGGATTAGAGGGAATTATCCTTTAGCAATAAATGCCTTAGTGGCAACTCATTATGTAATAGACATAGAATAACTCTGATTTAACTCTCTGTCCTGGTTTGAGGTAAAACAGGACCAATTTTGTT
>VZSZ01003070.1:583180-645342 GCA_013398815.1 Ibidorhyncha struthersii | reverse complement strand
AGGAAAGGAAAGGAAAGGAAAGGAAAGGAAAGGAAAAAAGAAATCCAGGTCATTCTGATGGTTTTGGAAAGTTGTTAGAAGCTAACAACTTGGACTAAGTAGCACCTTGATAAATACAGCGAAGCCTCTATTTTTTTCACAGGATTTCCTATTGGCATTTCCTCAAGGAAATTCAGAAACAAAGCTTATGAGATATGTTAACAGCACCATTGCATTGTGTAAGGAATACTGCTGACCTGTTTTACAAACAGCCCGCTTTTTTTCATGCCATATCCAAGTAGGAAATCCATGCACCAGGGACACAGGAGTCTTTTTGTCAAACCATACTAACTCTCACTTCACAGGATCCTGACTTCTCCTTACCTTAACCAAACAACTAACATTGGGTAGTGGTTAATAAGTCTCAGAATTACAGAATCATGTTAGCAGATGATAAACATCAGTAGATCATACTCTAAAATTAGATGCAAGCGCGCCAAGTTTCTAACAACAGTTGTCTCCGGAGAAACATCAACGCAAACTCAGTTTGAGAATCTGAACTTAATTTTTCAGAATGTATTTTTCTAGATTATTTTTCATCTCCGGTATTTCACTTTGTGCTCTGACCTTAAAAAGCAAATGTATGTTTTCTATGTTTTTCCAGTGATCATTTCCCCAGTGTACATTACACCACAAGCATCAAAACAACCAGAAAAATACGGGAGAAAAAAGAAAAAAAAGAGCAGAGAATCACTAATGGGAGCAGTAGTAGACCTCTGGGCTGGATTTGAACACAAATAATGTGAGAAGCCATGGGAACATATGGGGGTCTTATGGAAAACCTTGCAGATGATGGCCAGGCAGAAGGAATAGAGAGGGAGATGGTGATGCCATCACGCCTCTTGGTGCTGGCAACCTTGCTGGCACAAGGGGAGGCATGGTAAGTCGGATTGGAGGTGCAGACAGAGGTAAAGCTGCATGGGTTTCTGAGACTGCAACAGCTTGAGCAGAAAAATATTTTTTCCAGTTCATGGCTACAGCTGAACTTACCATTCCTGTGAAGGCTGATTTACAGTTTGTTGGTGTGTAAAAGGAAGAGGAGCATGTAGCAATCACACCACCTTGCAAGGGAAACAATACAGGATTTAACATAATCCAAATTCCAGACTTGGCAGCTCTTGATATCTCTGGTTTCAGACAACTCTAGGGCAAGCTAAATGTTCCAGAGATAGGCCAGAAAGTTCTGCATACTGCTGTGTCTGCTTTTCTGTTATATAAATCACTTGAAAAGGGGGTGAAAAAAATGAAGATCTGTTGACTACAATAAAGCTTTCATGATTTACACATCCTGAAATTTTGGCTCACTAACTTTTTTCTTACTTTTTTTTTCATAGCTATTCATATCAGGATATTGTGAGGCCTGATTCTCTATTATCTTGCTTTTACTGGTCATAGCAAAATATCACCATCACATTCCACTTTCCTTTTATACTCGCTAACAGGAAAATGGAGGAATAAGAAAATTTAAAAACAATTGTCCCCCTTCCCATCTCACTACTAAAGCTGCAGAAAAAGCAGTCTGGAACAGCCAGAGGGACTGTGCAAACCCAGCTCCTGAGTGGGTTGCTGTCATGCATGCAAGTGGAAGTGGCCGTGATCCACCACAGACCTTAGGCAGATAGCAGGGATTACTCTTCTCTCCATTTCAAAGTGGCTGTAACGACCAGCAAAGCTCACACATGACCAGAATCATCAATGTTGGAAAAAAATTGCGGAAGAGCTGCTATAAATCTTTTTGCCTGCCCAGTTCAGCCATTTTCTAGGGAAATAGAGTCTTTGTATTGCCTTAATGGGGGCTGAATTGTGGCTTATTTAATCATGTTTAGTCCCCCAGAGCTTTAACTTTCTGATTTTTTGACCTCACTAAGTCTGAGAAGAAGTGGCCTACTAAAATGCTACCCAAAGAATTATCTGAGGTAATGTCTTCAGCAAGCTCCTTCATTGCTAGCCCCAACAGCACTTTTGCTGACTCCAACTGATACAAGATCCTGAGAAGTTTAAAACTCAATGAATTTCAATGAGTTTAAGATACTCATTTCCTTTAGGATCCTTTGAACATCTCAGATGCAAGGTCTGAAGTCTTACCATTTAATTTTACAAGCCGTACTTTGAGCAGAGGAACTAATGGTTTCTTAAAGATATGTGCCCTCCAACCCTACAACTACCAGCACGGTTCCAGTAGCTGTCCTTGAGAAAGCAAGCCAGAAATAGAACTAAAGCAACAATTCCTCATTACACAGGCTTTTAAGTTTATCTAATCAAATCAGGATATGTTTTGCAGCCTCAAGTTAATATTAAATAAAGAACATCTTAACCTTTCCCACATTTCTAAACACTGACTCAAAAATCCTTATTTGCTGTCATTTTAATACTTTCCTTTAATTGCAAATGCTTGCCTGAAGTCCAGTAGCTTTGATCTCTACAGTGCATATTTTGCTCTATTCTATATATGCTTTTGAGTCAACCTTTTTAACCAAGGTAGCAGAACATGTAGAGCATTTTGTGTTATGTCTAACACCTGACACCTGTAGTTTGTTCACGCTCCTATCAGCTCTACACAGAAAAGTTGTACAATGGTTGCAGTGTTTTATTGGGGTTAACATCAGCGCATCTTAAATTTAAGTTAGAGAAGTCACATCAGAGATAACTGAAATTACAGACAGTGAAGCCTAGGATCATTGCCAGTTATTGCAGGGGTTTGTCCCGAAGTCTCAGAATAGCCCCTGAAAAAAACATAAATCCCAGTTTATGGCAAAAATCTCCATTTTCACAAGGAGCTTCTTAGCTGTTTGCCTCCCAGTGGTTTAAGGAGATGTTTAGAAAACCTGTATGCAGGTCACTGAGTGCCCTGAAGACAAAGACCAAATCATTAAATTTGACTTGGTGTTCCACTATGAAACCTCCTACAAGGTTTCTACCTCATGGGCAGAAGCAATGAATCAAGAAATCAAGAACACTCCTACACTCATGGACATAAATCTTTTTGACCAAAGGAAACTACAAACTGTTCATCAGCTCATTTCTCATTTTCAGCTCACCAGCACAACCTCTACGTTCAGCTCACAGAGTTATTTTTCAGCTATTCCTTTTTAAAAAGGGGAAATAGTAACAAGGGAAAAGCTCAAAACTTTCAGTGCATCTACCTTAGTTTCTTATGTGAATCAAAGGAAGGCTGCAGATCTCATAGACCTACTTCCTCCTATGAGCCTTTTCCTTGAAGATGGTCCAGAGATGCTGTGATAGCCCCCTTTCCTCCATCATGGCATATATTTCCACTCACAGGCAGGACCCAGAGATCTAAGAAAACGGAAGACAAAGTGGCAGAACGATTCAAAACAAGCTTAGGTTTAGTTTGAAGTTATGAAGTTTATGGAGGAACATACCATGGCTTTATTTTGTACAAACCAGTTTCTCCATAGTGAGCATAAAATTTCAGCCCATATCATGCCTTAGACCTTTCCAAAGAGTTCCCCAAATGAAGAAGAACCCTTGTGATGGCAAGAACTAGTTTTTCCTCACAGAGGAATAAAACTTCTCCTCTACAATGCTAGGAGGAATACTAGCTTGGAGACAAATTTCATTCAAACTGTCTAATTTATCAATGGGATAGACCTACCTGGAGGACATATGCTTTACCCAGGGAGACTCTCAACAACAAAACAATTCTTTTTACTTCAGTATTGTAGGAAGGATACCAAGCCATGTTTCCTTAGGTATATTCAAAGTGCAACTTGTCCCAAGACATTTTTACTCATAGGATCACAACAATTGAGTTAACTTTAGTGGAAGATCTGCATTTAGCCTGGGAATTCATACAAAGCTAGTCTTCTCCATACAGCCCAGCCTTTCCTCTAAAACCATCTGCAGTGAACCACTTCTTTCACCACTTCAAAGAGGTTTCCTGCTGCCTGAAACAGCCCCTGTGTTGAGCAGTCTACACAGTAGAGCTAAGAGGGTTCAGCTTTAGCCACCTCTTTGTTACTATAGTCTGCCAGAATTGTGGGTACCATCTCACATCACAGCAGTAACTCCAACAGCTCCATCCTGCCTTTAGCCTAAGCATCAGAAAGTGCAAAGGTTACAGAAATAACAGGGGGATTGTTGCCCAGTGCTCTTTTTAGAAAGTGGAAATCCCAGTAAGCATGCCCAGGGCAAGACATGAGCAGACACGAGGGGCAAGAGAAGGTTTGGGCACCATCCCATCCCCTCCTGCAGGGCTGAGACTGATGCCAGCAAAGCATGTACCAGGCACGTGTGTTGTGCATGCTCATGGCAATGCAGTCAAGCTAGGCAGCTAGTGGCAAACATGGATAGGAGGTGTTTATGGTCTTTGCATCAAGGAACACAGGGGTTTATTTCGGGTGGGGTGGAGGGAGTTTCTCGCTCCATAGCAATTCCCAGCTTATCTACGCTCTTGAGGGTGATCACAGGGTTACCACCATTGATGCCTTTTCACTCTGTGCTCTTTAACTTGGATTCTTTCTTTCTAGACATGCTATGAAAGCTCACCTGCTTACATCCACCAAAAGTCTTTAAAACACTGCATCAGGCCACTCTGAAATAAATGTAACTCCTTAAAATCATATGTTCATCCACTCATGTGGTGTGCAAATGTTGCAAGGTAAGGGATGAAACGCTGCACTCTCAGGCTTTGGGCTGAGAAAAGAGATGTGCAATAACTCACCTGTCGGCAGGAGGGCACCCTGGGCATGTCTAGTGAGATCAGCATTCTTTGCCAGTCCTATCAGAACAACACAGAAACATGCCAATCATTGTAGTGAATTGAGCTGCATCCTGGACACACCACAGCCCTGCAAAACTGCGTGGTGTTAGTGGTGCCATACACCACTCTCCACAATGGGATGTCAACCTCATGCTTTCTGACGTCCACTTTTTGCCTCCTTCTCTGAACGAAAGTACATTTGCCTAACCACCTGCATCAGCTCTCACCTTCAGCCAGTTGCTGTTTCTGTGAGCTGCAGGCAGGATTTCCATGTTTCTGTTTTTCTCTCCCCAGGCTGTCTCTCTTTGCATGTATCTTTGTCTTTGTTCCTCTTCTGACCACACAGTGTTTTGCAAAGCTCCTTCATCTCTCAGCACTTCAGAATAAACTGAATCTTTCCCCTAACATGCAGTATGCATGAGGACAAGTCTCAGGACAGCGCAAGACCGCCTGCCCTGGTAGAAGCAGAGGGGAGTGAAGACTTCCAAGGGCTCAGGAGAGGCACAAGGAGTAGCCAATGTGTCCCCAGGCCACGTCCACATCTCCTACTTTCAGGAAAGGTGGCAGCACCCTGCAAGAGGAGCTGATGCAGAGCGCAGCAGCGGGTGTCATGTGCCCAGCAGCAAGGACAGGTCCCCCCACTTAGGGAGGGAAGGATATGACATTACGAGTACCCTCTCCTCTCTGGAAGAAAGGCAGATGTGTAGGGCATCATCTTGTCAAAATTGCCTTGTGATATGGGGGAAATGCCCTGAAATGCAGATTGTTGCAGTGATGAAGTTCCTGCCAGGCACTTGCAAGCCAGAAAGCTGCAAAAGTAGCTGAAGACTATCTTCACCAGCCCCTTCATTTTTGAGTACCTGCCAACACAGTCAAACCAGTTAATGATGAGGGCCACCATCTAAGAGTACCAGGGAAAACAGGAGGGAGCCCTGGGGAGCCCAGAGAGGCAGTTCACCTGGAGGAGGAAGCACATACACTGAGTCTCTAGACATCTGACCCTTGTCTTTTCACACAGTGCCCTTTCACATCTTCAGCAAACTATATAAAGAAAGGGAATGTTCTTCTGCACATGACGTTTCTCACAGTTGTCTTTAATTGCTCATGCCCTCTGGATAGGAGTTTTTGTTTTTATTCTTAGCTGATTGAAGTTGTGCCTAAAATCTCAAGCCCAAATTGCCCAATCAAGCAAAAGGCAAGCAAATGAAATCCATGCAAATAGGCTATTCTTGTTTTGTTATTATTTGGGTTGTTACCACATCCCATAGAACACTTTCCCATTAGCAGTGTTGGGAAAATGTCTTTTTAGCAGCCACTTGTGGGCCTGGTGTTATTTGTTTTGTTCCTAAATAGTATAAACATGTAAGAAAGAAAGGTAGGTGGATTGACAGTCAAGTATCTGTTTATATCTCTGCATGACTCCAATAACTTTTTACATGCTTTAAAAAAGCAAAACATCTGCTATCATTAAAGATTAACTAAAGAAACCAATCAACAGGAAAGAAGAGACACTCTCCCATGATGGAGAAAACAGAACAACTTGCGTGTTCTCAGGATGCTCCCCTTAAGCCTCCTGATGTGGCCTGGCAGGTGGGTAGGCAAACCCCTGACGTTTAAAGTCCCTGTACAGGAATCATATGTGCACATACTAGTCTCTTGGTTTCCCTGCAGGAATTACTCTTCCTTTTTGATCTACCAGAGAAACTAATTGTTCTTGCAGTATCTCTGTCATCTACTCTCCTGGCGTACATGAAGGAAAGGAAAGAAATAGAAAATAATGGTGAAATGCAGTTTACTTTAAGCCCTCCAACACTAAATCCGGCTTTCATAAGCTAATGTTCTTTTGCCTCTTCACATATTATTATCTGCTGCTGTCAGCTGTTTTGCAGTTGCAAAGAGCCTTCTTTCCCCACACTGCTGCTCTTCCCACTGATCCTTTTCTCAGTCTCAAATGAGAGCAGAATTGGACTCAGGAGTTCAAGGTCCTCGTGATTTCAATGGGAGATGCATTCACCTACTCTCAAGAAAATAACAGGAAATTCTTGCCAACACATCTTGCAGAGGAGGGTAGAAATCCCTACTACTGCTACAGCACATCTGTCTGCAGCAAAATCATGTTGACACCAAAGCTCTCTTGGTGCTCCTTTTCCATAACCACAAGGAGAATCAGGCTGATTTCATCAGGGCATAGGCACAAGGGAAAATAAAGACACTGTAGAAAAGGAGGCAAGAGAATCCTTTTTTGCTTTTTATTCTTTGCAGTAAGCCTCACTCAGGGACACCTTTGGCAAGAAGGCACCAGGTGGTGTGCGAATGCATGGGCAGAGGTTCTGCTCGCATCCACAGCAAGAGCAAGAGTGACGAAGGGGCAGGAAGCCGAGCAGAGATGTTGAAGGAGCCCAACATAAGGTACCTCAGCAGAGGGGCAGCTGAGCAGGGTGCAACGGCAGCTGGATCTCCCTTCCCAGTCCTGCAACCTACTTACCGTGGTGGGGCAGGACAAACATCTGAGAGTCCCCTGTTTGCACCTGCTGAGCTTTCGAGTAAAGTTATCATAGTGGTCAATAAAAAAAGTGTCTTCAGGGAAGCCTCACATGGGAAATAACTTTCCTGGAGTAAGAGGGCATAGGGGAGTGTGACTTTCCAAACTACAAAAACTAGCTTCAGATATTAAAGACCTGAGATTCATCTAACTTTCTTCTATACAGTGTACACATCACGAATCATCGCAGTAGCTCAAAATTATCGCTTGAGGGTCATGATCATAACTAAGATCAAGAGGAAGGAAGATTAAGAAGTTATAAATTAGGCAAAAGTATGAGCTGAGACAGATATATGCTTAGTAAAAAAATGCACATCTTAGACTAGCAACCAGTTAACAAGCTGGTTAGACAGAACAGATCTCCTGATAGGATTACACATTTTTTAAAAAAAAGCTTCTAAATCATGGCACTGTTCTATGCAAACTGCATGTGTATATAGAAAACTTTCCCTTTTTGATACAAAGTGACTGTTTATGTCATCAATGCTTTATTTGTAAAGGTCTGCACTTGGCCTTACAAAACATCTATTCAAACCCCAGTGACTCAGATTTTTGGGACTTTCCTGTTTGTCTGGGAATAATGTTTATAATACAAATGTCTAGTTAATGAAATGCCATTTTCTGCGTGTCACTGACCTTTGTGTTCTGTAAGAAGCAGGGAAATAGCACCAGTCCTTCTCCTTTATTCTTGGAAATACAGAATGACAATCACAGTGTTTCATTAGCAGATGACAGTGACAGATCCTGTTTTAATCAAGCACTACTTTTTTCTGCACAGAAAAGTTAGCACAGCATTTTCTAAGTTAACACACTGCTGTCCCTGAAGTAGTAAGACCCTTATTAGATTGAACCAGAAACTGTGCTTCTGGGCATAAGGACTATCTTTTTTCCTCTGTTTTCACACTGCTGAATCCATTGGGGTGCATAACAAAGGTGCTTAAGTATTGCAGTAGTATCATATTATGATGTAAGTGATGACACTACATGGACGCTTGAATTAATCACAAAAAAAATATCAGTCATCTAAATTCATTTGAGTGCTTCACAACTGGAGCCCAAATTCAGAGATGCACAAAGAGGAATTTTAACTGCTCCTGTCAGAGACAGGGAAGAGCCCCTTTTTGACTCATCCAGCAAATGTTTCTTCCTACGGGTCAGAAGGATCTTGTTTGGGGGCTGGGATGGAGGCGATGCCTGTGCAACCTGTTTGTCTCTTTGAACACAGAAAATTCCTACTGTCTCCACTGCTCTGTGACAGTGACCCCCACAGCTTCACCCCACACCAGTGTGCTGGGATGTTTTTGTTGACTGTAAATCCTCCATCTGCTAGTTTAATTTGTTCTCCCTTCCTCCCTCTTCTTGTATCAGAAAAGAGAGCAGCCTTGTTAATTTTCTTTCCAGGACTTCATTGGCTTTTCCAGTCACCAATGCCAATTTTCCTCTTCCCTTAAATATCTTGGTATTTCCCCCTTTTAAAACCCTATCTCCTCTGACCCCTCATGTTTTCTGTTGGAAGCAGAACCTACATAAAGGTGACAGTAACACTGAATCCAAGATCAGATTTTTTTAGCATTGTATTATATTATTGTAATATATTATTATATATTTTATATTTTTATATATATCATATTCATTATATATTTTATTGTAGCATATACACATGCCCAGACAGCACTGATTCACATTGGGAAGAGGGCTGGCCACTGACTATGCTGTGAGCAGATCTGGGCCTTTGGTGTGCTTGGAGTGAGGGGATGTAAAGGGTGTAGGATTTGTGGCAAGTGCCACAAAAGATTCAAAGTAAATCAGCCATAAGTGATTTATGGTGAGACAAGACCTGGAATGCGGAACCATCAAATTTTCATACACTTAACATGGACCTCATGGAGGACACATTGTACAGCCCCTGAATTGTTCCTCACAGTTCCTCTTCCCCTTGAGAGGCCACACATGTATCCCAAAGGTCATCAAGTAAGCAGTAGTTCCTACACACTCAACAGCAGCACAGCAGTCTGGGTTTACTTATGTTTTTCTAATGAGCTTAAAGCATAAGGGCAAGGAGTTAACTGCCCCCACCTCCTGAAACTTCTCCACTGCGAAAAATGGGTTGTCACTGGCCAAAAGGATGAAAAAAATCTGCTGAGGAGAGGGAGTACTGATAAACAGACAAAGAAAAAGGTAGCATCCTCCCCAGACTACTGTTTCCACCACAACCAGACCAAACGATGTTGTGAGATGTTATGCTGCAGTTGTTGGAGAAGAAAAGTAACAACCAAGAAATGGCAGCCCAGATTGGCAGCCCTGGCTCTGCTGCTGCCAGTCTTCAACAGCCCATGCACTACTGTGAGGATTTTCTAAAGGCAGAATATCAGTTTGAAATCTAGCCAGATAGTTAAAAAGAAGTCATGCTTTTAACTTCATTCCCCTCTCACACCAGATTCTGAGTCTTGATGCCAACACTTTATTTTTCTCAGGTTTGTTTTTCTCATTTTTCAAACATCCCATATCATTACTGATAATTAGGCATAGAAGAAGAGAAACCAACTGGCTGATCAATAGTCAGTGCAAAAAGTAAAATAGACCCCTGAAAAACATCTGCCAAACACACAAATCAAACAAACTGAAAAAGAGAAAGCACTTTTGCTGCGCTCTGTTGCAGTACTCATATATACTCCATATAAAAGAAGGTTAAAAAAATGAGCACAGGCTAAACGGGCTACTTTGTATAGTACACTGTTTTGAAAATACAGAGCTATATCTCACTCTTGTGTTATCAGAGTTGCTGCAGTTCTTTCAGGAGAAGAGAAAGTGCTTACAGGCAAGGGTTTAAAAAGGAAGGGGTCCCTCAGTGTAAGCTGCTGGTAGACAAATCTGTGCAGATACCATACTAGACAGTGTGCTTAGTTTAATGAGTGGTTTGGTTTCACAGTTCTTTCAGTATATGGTAGGGGAAAACGGCCGTGAACCATGTCATAATTTGCTGGCAAGTCACCTGTAACATATGTAATGAAAATAACCACATGACTAAAAGCACTGAATGAACAAGGACCCATCCTTGCAAGTTATTTGCAGATTTTATTTGCTATGTGCAGCTTGTTGCATGCATTCTTTTCACTGGGCTGAAGATTGCTTGCAAGTGCTTAAATGACAAGACCTAAACTATAAGACTAATGCTGCCAGTGGAGCTGCTTTGGCATCTTTGCAGAGAGGGAATAAACAGCTATAAAACCCACTGGAGTATTATGGGAGCAGAAACCCCATGGGAAAAGTTAAAAAGAATACATTTTTTCTGAGGCTGTTCTCCTACTAGTAGCTAAACAATGTGCACTTAAATCTGCCAGTGTTTTCTGTGTTTCCATCAGCTTGTCTCCCATTGTTCATTATCCAATACCATTCAGCCTTATAACGTCTGAACAAAACCAGGGCAGCAGGCATGACAGTTTGTTACTGCTGGTGATTAACTGCCTGGTCCCCGTCACCCCCAGGGAAAGCAGAGATTGAGCTCAGGGGAGTTTCTCTAATTAATTTAAACCCTACAGGCTTAAGATAGGCTTCTCCGACTGCCGTCGTTTGGAAGGGCAGTGCCGTGAGCCAAGGGCACAGAGCTGGGAGCCCTGAGCCGATGTGGATATATATACGCACAGCATTCACTGAAAATTTCTTTTGAGCCTTCTCATATTTTCTTACTACAAAGGATTTCTCTGGGGGCTTTCTGACACCGTCATTGATCCTCTTCATGCCTCCAGCTCTCTGGGGATGACATTTACCCCAGGAAACAGAGCCAGAGAAGTACTTCAGCACCACATGTCAGCCTTCAAAACAAGGCTAGGATAGCAGTGAGTTAGCATGCAGACTGGCAATGGCCCTCTGCACTGTGTGGCAAAACCCGCTCTTTCCCCAACATACTCATCAGTGTTAATCAGGCACGGCAACATTTATACACCTACACCAAGAATAGAATATGCCCCATGGCATTTGGGAGGTAAATGATATTTAGCAAGCTCCTTTAAAATGAAAACCAAAGGAACTGGGTTTTTTCCTGGCTACGCTAGAGCTTTCACTATAAAAGAAACTTTCGTACCTGCAGCATGTGCCCCCTTTGCATCCTTTTGGGATCACACCTATGCTCAATATTCCCCCTGACAGAAACCGGTTATTTTTAGCTCAACCAAGCAAGGGGTGAATTAATACTCTAAAGCCGTGAGTTACTTCTCCTTCGTCAGACCGTCCTGTCAGGCAGTCATGAAATGAGAGCCTCTCAGCCCCAGCTGGATGTAGGCTGCCCAGTGGGGGCCGGGGACAGCAGCAGAGGGAACGGGCATCCCTGGACAGGGCTCTGGAAGAGCCCAGGGGCAGCCGTATGGGGCAGCCACCCCTTCCACCACTGCCTCAGGGACACCCCATGGGCAGCCCCCTGCACCCCTGCCGCAGCCCCTGCCCCAGGCAATGCATGCCGTGAAGCCCACCCTCCTCGTTCCTTGCATCAGTCCTGGGTTTGATCCCAAATCCGGTGCATATCCTTGTGCTGTCCGGGGGGCTGAGGGGACTTCTAAAGCGTAACTTTGAGATAAGCGTGCAATGCCATCGCAGCAGCTGGGCAATGAAGGGTGATGTTCGTTAGGTTTGTTAATTATGGAAGTTTTGCAGCTCAGTGCTTAATATTGAACAAATTGCCAGTTTGGGTCTGCACAGTTACTGTCTGGATTGATAAATATCTCTTTAATTGGCAAAGCTTGCGTGAGATGAACTTTTAAATCACAGCATTTCTACACAATGCAGTGTGAAATTTCTTTCCTTTTTTTTTTTTTTAAATGAATCACAAAGAACTTGATTTAAGATATATTGCTATCTTCTTTTTAAGTGGAGTCAGAATGGCTGTACCATAGCATAATATTGCCAGTATTTGGTGCCAACACTTTGATCCATACACATGAACTGGATATAGACATAAGAGCTTACTAAACAAACTGGACAGAGTCCCAGTGGGAACACTCAAAAATGTATTAATCAAAGTCAAGCGGCAGAGCAAATTGAACCAGTTCATTAATTATGAAAATTCTCTCACGAAGTGACATGTTGTTAACTGTGTGGATACTTAACACATTTGAATCCGTAGACTTCTCTTCATACGTGCAAAGTTTAGTTACAAATGGATTTTTTCTTTTTTCCTTCTCCTTCTTTGCAGTTTGTTGTTGGTTTTTTTTTTTTTAAGAGCTGTATAAATACCATGTAGGCATAGCTACACACAGCATACTTATTGCACAAAAACAGCTTTGCAAAGGTGGGTGCATCAAAGAGTCATGAGGCCAAAGAAAAAATGTTACGGTCAGCAATTTTGGGAAGCAAATCCTTGAAGGGAGGAGCAGACAACTCATTAGCTGTACTGTAGGAAACAGTGAGCCTTTACAAGCAGGCACCGGCGATTGCACAGGCCTCCTGACAGCATCATCTACCCAAGCTTCTGAGCTCCTCCTCCCCACCCTCACAAGCAAGGAAACATGAGGTCTGGAAATGCGGACAGGTGACAGTAACTGGGCAGCCAAGCATTAGGATGGGGAGAGAGAGCAAAGCGGAAAATGTTGACATTTCCCTGGGGTGTCTCCTTGAATCCCCCATCTTCCCATCTGTTTTGGAAAGGGTCAGGTGGAGACAGAGAGGGAGCACCAGGAGGAGGGACCAGGTGCATGGGGAGCCTGGGTAGAGGAGAAACTAGAAACTTGTTGGCGTTGCAGTGGGAAGGAGCAGGATGGGTCCCCAGGGTTCCCCTCCACCTGCACCACAGAGCCCTGTGGTCCAGCAGCCAGCGTGACCCTGGGCCAGGCTGCCGGTGGGCATCCACGTTCCCAACAGGGACTAACCCCTGTGCTTACACTGCCTCCCTGTCTGGTCCTCGCCAAGGCAATTTGGGCACCAAAACCCAGAGGGGGAGCTCAGGTTAGCCAGTTTTGCCCGTTTTGAACCCAAACTATCCTTGAATAGAAGCAATTACACATGCATGAGATGCAGAATGACTTTTGCAGTGTTTGGTAAGTCACGGTATGCCTCTCTGTGTTTCAGTCACTTCACCTGTAAAAGAAAAAAAGCAACATCATCTTTGTAAAGCATCACGCACCCTACTGATGCCTAATGTATATAAAAACTATAAAAAATACATGAAACCCCAGCTTTATTGGCTTGGGGGAAAAAAATATAAGAAAGAAAATGTTTCCTTACTTTGCTCACTAGTTTAAAATCTTCATAGGCAAATGTTTTTCAATTGTTTGTGTTTGATGGATTCTGTTACCTTTAGCAGACCTTTTAAATAAAGACCAGAAGTCCACAGTTGTCCACAGATTACAGGCTAAAAATGAATGCTGTTCAAGAGTTTCCCTTTCTCTCAGCAATGGAAGAGAAACAGTTGTCCCCGGATTAAATCCTGGCACAAAGTGGTTGGGTTTTAGGGGATCTTTTGCTGAATATGGTCTCAGACTCAATTAGAAGAGAGAGCCTGAGATTCCCAGGAGGGATGCAAAGCACATTTACTTACAGTCCCGCTAGAAAATGAGAGCAATGTGAGTGTGCTTTATCAAATCCTGTGAAGGAAAACATACTGGTGTTTGAATGCTGGGATTACCAGTCCCATGAATGCTGTGATTACCAGCCCTATAATACATACTTTTTCCTAGTTTCCTGGTCTTTAGCACTTCTGTGCATCACGGACTTAAAAAAAAAATTAGAAGAATATGTTTTCAGGTTTTTCTTTCCTTTCAGGCTGATTCAAATAAACTATCTTTCTAGTGGAGAACAAAAGAGACAAATGATATTTCTAAAGTAAAGAACAGTGATAGATTAAAAGATTTGGATAGACCAATTCAGCAAGTCTTTTCTGATGATAGCTGGTTTTAAGAAAAATAGGGAACCTGTTTTTCATCAGAGAGATACAATTTAATTGAAAAAGTGCGTTTCATTTGAAGTTTTCATATTTAGTCTGGGTATTTTCTGCTGCTTCTTAAGGTTTCCTCTCAGTCCTTCTCTTTTCCATTTTTTTCCCCAAGTTCCCTGCTGCCTTTTGCAATTTTCCCTGGTCAGGGATGTTTATTCTCATTCTTCTCTCCTTTCTCTGGCCCCTGAGAGCAAATGGCCACTGAGGTATTTCTTGTTTTAGGAAATATACTCATCAAAAAAGAGCAAAACATTTTGTTTCAATGTTTTCAACATGAGAACATGTAAGAATGAAAGAAAAGCACTAACTGCCATGCCTTGGCATTTGTTAATAGAAAGACTCAGCCTCACTTCAGCTAATTTCAGCCTTCCAGAAGTTAGACATTTAGTGAGCCAGCCATTTGGGCTTCCTCTATAGCCAACAGAGACAGGCATGTGCCCAGGTGAATTCATCCTCCCGATCTTAGTCACCTCTCCTAGGATGGGATGAATCGCGTTTGCTCGAGCCAGGGAGGCTGAACTGCTGGCTTAGATTAAGCCCTGAACCTTGAGACAGCCAAAGCTGGGCTGGAGGATTTCCACCCACAGTGAATATACACATTATGAAAAATATCACTGTTTTTGACACAAAGCATTCAAGTACGTTCAAGCAAAACATGTGGGCATTTTAACTGGCAAGTCTTTGTTTCTGTATTTAATCCCAAATTACTTACATAAATGCTCTACTTTATACTTCCTAATTTTTTTAAAAAAAAATGTTCTGTATTTTTTCCTGAAATTTTATGTCATCAATTCAAAATTAAGTTTAAAGTTAAGAATTCAACATTTTGGGTGAAATAAAATTTACTTTTGCATAGCTCTGTTGATTAATTATTATTCACTGAAGTGCTCCACTGATTTCAAGACGTGTCACTTGTATACCAGTTGTTGATATGGGAAATACTTAAAGAAAAGGACATGCCTCAGCAGTGAAGAAAAACAAACCTGTTTGTCATATATAAGTACAGTGGTATGGGAGTTACTATGTGAAAGACTAAGCTTTGCTTAAACTTTGACTAAGATTTAAGCTTTGACTAAGATCTGAGGAGCCCTTTTGTTCAGGGGGTACCTTAATATTATCTCCACAGGTATCTGGTGACTCCAAGGTAGAGAACAGTGATGACCCTTTCACCTTTCCAAAGGACTAGTCAGATGAAAGATGCTAGCTAGCCCATCCTCCTTATGTGACTGTAACCCATTAGCCCAAAATCCTCATGATACACAAACAACCATAATATTCTTGCAAAATCCCTTTTCTAAATCAGTAGTAGTGATCAGAAAATAAAGAGCCTATTCGGTACATCTAGTTTATGTATATTTAATTATAACTGCTTTTACCCAGCAGTACTGGGAAGCAGTCACATACTGGGAATATTAAACTTATGTTTTACTTGGGAAGCCACAAGAAGAAAGCTCTCAGGAGGAATAACTAACTCTCCAGCAGCCTGGGGGAAGGCAAGAGGTCCCCTGGCCGCCTTGCAGAGCCAGGATAAGGTCGTGCCCGTTGTTCCTTATGGGCCATGCTCGGGTCCTAAGTGACAAGGGCTGTTTGCCTAAATCCTTGCTTCTACAGGGAAAAAAAAAAAAAAAACATTTCCAAAAACATCGGAAGCATTAAAAATGAAATTCAAGTTTTGGGCCGTGGGGTAATCTGCTTTGCTCAGTGGAGTCCGTTCATACAGAAGGACACAGCTTTACCTTGAAATGAGGGAAGTGGGGGCTTTTTTATTGGTAACATTTATAAACTGAGTGAAATAACTCTTTAAGTTGTTATGGATGGTAATGTTCTCTTCTTATACCTGTAAAGCCCTATAGTTAAATCAGCCAAAACGACTACTAACATAGATACCTAGCAACATCTAGTGACCAGATCAGGCTAATGCAGGAGAATATTAGGAATGAGCTCCTACACAAACATATGTAAATCTGAGACTGGGGGGTAAACTAAAACCCTGGGTTTATGCTCTCGCCTTGATCACGGTTTTGTTCTAGCTCAAAATCATTCCATGCTGCATAAAGTACACTAGGTTTAAAATAGCCATTTTCTTCAATCAACGTTCATATTTTGAGAGAAAACTCTCTTTGTTAAAAAAAAGTTTCCCAAACCCCACACAGCCAACTGGATCAAAAAAGGAATGTGAAATTATTTGAAATTGTTGATGCATTATTGAAAAATCTGTGTATCAAACCCTGCTTTTAAGCAGCAGTGCTGGCGTAGAACCACTGAGATCTCCATGATTTGGACTGAGAACTATGCTGTATCTTTATTTAAGAGTTCACAATTTAATATATAAACTATTAAAGCATAGGCAATAAGATGTTTTAAGGAATATGTTTAACAGATGGTGTCTACTCTGACTCTGTGCATGGATGCTGGAGTCATATGTAAGCAGCAGAAGTCTTTTTTTTTTTTCATTTTAAATATTGCTTTTATTTGATGGAAAATGTAAATGGAGGTAGAAAACTTTCTTCTGCTTTTTTTAACCAATTCCACTGACCAGCTGCTTCCCATAGTAACTTTATCAAAGACCCATAGGGAAAAATGTGCAATGCCTTGTGTAAACAAATTACCAACAAAAAGACAAAAGCGGCAAATTTGTGACTGTGTATGTCAGCAGTTTCAGATATAAATCTCTGGGGCCTAATCCTGAATTTGTTACACACCAACAGACCTAAAACCTTGTCAACTTTCAAAAATTAATCCCAACTAAGATAGGATGCAAATTTAAAGCAAAATAGCCCTTCTGGGATACCACCCCACATACAGAACTCTTAGCTCAGAATAACAACGTCCCGTTTGCGATGAATTAGCAATTCTCAGACAACAATAACCTTCCGAGGATGGGTCTCCCAGAAGGAATCTGAACATAGGCAGCAAGTCCTCTAGGGAGGACTGAATGCTAAAAATCCCAGGAGGAAGCCACAGGGAGCAGGACTAGGAATATCTTCTCCCAGTGTGTGCCAAATTCTTCCCTTCTGGCTTGGTTGCCCCATCACACTCCTGGATGTTGGAGGACTGGCCACAAACATAGTTCAGCCCCCGAGTTATGTAAAAGACCCCTGACACTGCTTTGCCCCGCAAAGCCAAAACTTCCTCTGGGTGATACAAACTTCTAAACCTCCTCCCAAGCCTCCACATCAGGTGCAAATACCCCCAGGGTCAACTGCTTCTTACCTGTGCTTAGAAACTGCAATTAAATGAGCACAGCTTGTCAGATAGCTTTTCCAGTGCCTTTTTTTTTCTGCCAAATCAATCCCAAAATATGAGGCAAGAAGAACATATGCAGTTGAGCAACTCAAAAGGATGGACAGACACATGGATACAATGAGGAACTCTGGGGGGAGGGGGTGACTTTTTGTACAAAAAAAAAAATTAAAAGTGGGGGTTCAATTCAAATGTGCTGGGCAAAGCAGTTTCCTAGTATGGCTAATGCTCTGCTCATGTTCCTTTATTTCATTGGCCTTTGGTGAGTTTCTTCTTCTTCCCTGCACGGTAATTCATTTCTCAATCATGTCTCTGTGCAAAGACACTAAAAGACAAGCTGATTTCTCCACAGTGTAATCACGGCAAGGCTTCTGGTAGGAGCCTACTTTGGAAGAGTTTTACATTTATTTTGGAGATGAATGATAAGAGTGACTCTCCTATCATCAGCCAGAAGGAGCAGAGCCACCTTTGTGTGCGCCACTCATGGGACCTACCTGTCTATGTGGCAGGGGTTGCCTTGGGGTAGCACTAACAGCACTAAAAGCTCAGGTGACCCCAATGTCATCAGGAAAGAATGAACGTCTCATGACCCAAACCATGCAGGTCTGCACCCACCAAAACCCGGCACCTCACCAGTTGCAGGGGAACTGGACATGGTGGCAGAGGATGGGCCAGTGATACAATCCATGCTCTTACCTGAAAGACAAGGCAAGGCAAAGGACAGAAAGGAAAGGGGTTTTTTAAAAGAAATTTTCTGCCCCCCTTCAGGAAAAGCTTGAAAATAGGACCCCCAAACAGTGTAGCTGCAGAAAGCCAGAAAAAGGAGTCCAAAATATTTTGACCATGGCATTTTTTATTGCTCAGCAGAAAGAAAAACAAAATCACTCGATAGTAATATGCTTGACATCACAAGATTGCTACCCCAGTGGGGTACAGGAGAGAATATTCTGTCTTGCCTTTCTCCCCTCCATGGGTCACTCACAGTCCAGCCCTGAGCTTCCAAAACCATCCAAGACAGTCTGCTTGGCCACCAGGAAGTTCCCCCTCTAGAACTAAGCAACCTGCACGTTGTTACCCAAAATAGCTTCTGCTCTCCAAGCTTCCCCACAGCTTTGTTGTTAGAAATACATCTTGTTCATGTGTGTCATCTCTTTCTTTATCTAGGTGTAAAAAATGACAGCCTGGGAGAAAAATGAAATCTTGGAAAGTGGTCTGAGGTCAGGTTGTCAGTGTTTTGTGGATGAATTGAGGTCAAAGACACCTTATGCCAGAGCACTGGCTATCGTTGAACTCAGGCATTGTGTTGGCAAGACAGAAAAGGTATTTAGGGTCTGTTCCAGAGACTCACATTACCCTCCATCCACCATGGGTGAAGCACTAATTTTCCCAAATGATGAGTGCTATATATATTTCTAAAGGTGAATGCATAGCCTGATTACCACCTGTTTCATGGGGAGCTTTTCCTTCCTGGTCACATAGGGCAACTCATTAAATAATTATTGATCTTTTTAGTTCTGGGTGAATAAAATAGAAAGTTCCCATGAAAATTCATTCAACTATTTAAATTCATTTCCTATGACCTTCTGAACACATGTTCTCAGAAATAATTTTACTGGCAAAAATGGTCACCAAGACAGCAACTGTCCAGTTAACACTGCAGGATATATCAGAAAGCAAATTTCCATCCACAGTCAAAAGCGCCTGCACCAGAAACCCGTTGCTAAGAGGCAGTCAGGGGATGCAGGAGTCCAGCTACACACTCTACTTGGTCAAATCAGGTACAACTTCAGGTTTGGAGTCTGCACACCTGATCCTGGAGGGACAACTCACGTTTCTGGCCGCAATCCCTGATTGAGGGACCAGGTCACCTTTTGCACACATAGCCACTCACACCACAGCAGGAGTCCCATCTCACAGATCTCGGTGGACTTCCACCTGCCTCACAAGGAGCAGCCTATGGTAGGGGCAGTGCAGGACGGCTGCCCTTTTGACAGCAGCCAAGCCTCTGATCGACTCAAAACACTTGCAGAAGTGCTCACCAACCCTATGTGAGGACATTCTCCACAGCTACGGGTGGAGAGCCCTCGATGGAAAACTGGAGGTGTTGCCGTTGTGTGCCCACGGGGTTTTGATGGCACACTGATGCGCACCAGAGACTCTCCCCATCATTTCCAAGTGCCTTGCCACAGCTGTACAAGTCCTTTCATGTGTGCTCTCTGCTTGGATATCCCAGCTGGTACTGCAGCCTTGATGACCAGCCTTGAAAGAGAGCCCTAGAGGTTCCTTCTGCACATCTCTGCACATCTGATGAAGGACCCAGTCTCCAGAAATTTCTAAATACGTGAAGGAAGTAATTCTGAGGCATTTCTGTCATGATTTTGCCCAGACTTTACTCAAAACCAAAGGCTGACTAGTCTGCCAGAACAGATGAAACTCCAGTTTTGGAGAGCAGGAAGATTCCCCTGAGTAGTTCACTATAAAAAGCAGGCTCAAAAAATATAACAAAATTTAAAAATCAGGTAAAATAATTATCTGAGATCTATGAAATCTAACAATTACCATGTATACGAGAGAAAATCTCTCTGTTAATCTACCTATTAAATAATACATCTGCCATGAAATTATATAATCCAACCACATAGAAAAGAAAAAATTAGTTAATTATTGTGATACTGAGGGGCAGGAAGGTGAAACATCTCAAATTCTCCCAGGCAGATGCTTTTCTGGTAACGTGAGGGTATTCACAAACCTCCTTGTAAATGCCGTGCTGTGTCCACATGTGCCAATTTTCATTCTTTCAAAGACTTCAGAAGTCAGGCTTAGTGCATATGAGTGCAGCTGATGCCTTTGATTGAGGATATTGTTATTACTCAATGCACTTCTGTCACATTTGCTCATCTGAATGCAACCTCTGAGGAGTTATCTGCACACAAGCTGCTTTGGAGAGTGTGCAGCACAGACCTTTTCTTTTTGATATTACATGTGTTTGTTCTCTTGAAAGGCTTTTAGCCCTGAGGTAAGGATTAAACAACAATTTAGCAGCCTTAAAAGACATCGTAAAAAAATAGATTCAACTGTCATCTTCAGAGAAAGAGGCCTTATTTGGTTTTCAAGGGTGTTGCGTTGTTTTCCACACTAGGGTTACTGCTGCTTACAGCAGATGCAAAACAGAATCCTTTCTGTAAACGAGTTGTTCTAGAAAATCCACTGCTGTAATGTCATTGTGATGGTCTCTGTTTTTAACCAATGCTCATCACACACCTAATTTGTAGTTCACATGAACAACAGAAAAAAGATGTTTCAACAGACACACTTTGAAGTGAAACACCAAAATGGAGCCCACAGCACCACCAACCTGGGCATCAAAATCAATTCACGTCCGGTCTGGGAATCAAACCCAATTTGTGTGAATAGTAGGTCCCATTGCTCTGGACAGAGCTCGCACCCAGCCACTGCGCCAGCCTGTGTGCAGTCACATCATCTCAGCAGCCCTCTGGGGAACATTCATTCCCTCACCTCCTAGAACAAATCTGTGCAAGTTAGAGGGAAGAACATAGCAGTATGCTTTTTTCTGGAGTATTGGCTTTCTGCCGAAGCCACTCAGGTGTCTATATTCTCCTTCATGCAGCAGAGATGTATTGCACAGCCTTCTCCAGACGGTGTTGGTGGTGCAAACTCTTACACAACAACTTTTACACTGCCAGCAGTACAGGCAACCACAGCACTGGCATGTCTGCAAAAACAGGCTCAGGATTAGGTGTGTATGAAATGTTGATATGAAACGGCTCACAAACAATTTGTATGTTATAAATTACTGCAAGAAAAAATGTAGTCTGTTTTAAACCCATGGTGTGCCAAAAAAAGGTGTTATAGATTAAATCAGTGATAATTGTAATTAATGCCCAGGTTTGATGCACAAGTACATAAAGAAGCTATTAAGCTTGTTGATGGAACCAGGCAACTAAAAGAGTGAGAGCACCCACTGTTGGTCAACCCTCGCCACAGAGCTAGTCCTGAGTAGAAACCATCTGGCCTAAAGGAATTTGGTTTCATTACAGAAAAAGGACACACTAGGCTACTGATCAATGGAGCTGGCTTTTCTTTTGCTCTTTTGCTAGGAATTTCATGGAGGCAATAACAGAAAAAATCAGAAAAGCTAACAAAGAGGGCAGCAAGGAAGCCCCAAACATGGGAGCTGTAGCAGCATGGTGCAGAGGAAAAGTTGAGAGAGTGAGTCTTGAAGGCAAGCACTGTCAGAAAAGTCTTGAATCTGTTGCAAAGATGCTACTTTTGCTTGATCCAAAGACATAAGACATTGATTCAAGCCTCAGTTTCTAATTAAAAACATCTGGTGGGGCCCAAAATACTTCCCAAATGCTTGAGTCTGAAAAGGGGATAACAGGATATTCTCACCAACATTTGGGAGCTGCTCCAGAGCATTATTTTTCAGAAGACATTGCTCTGCGCATTGTAGCAAAGAGTTAGACCTCAGCTAGGTGACAAAGTTAGAAACCTAGTCTCCATTGGATCCTCTTGGTACTGCCATTAGGGACTGACAGGCTCTAAATAGGCTCTAAATGATCTCAGCAGAGACTTAGCCCATGATGTTCCAGTTATTATACCACTGTGGTTGCAGTTTGACATGTCATTGACAAGGTTTGCAATGAAAGATATCTTTAATTTCATTCTTTCCTCACCAAAGAGCAAGGGGAATCCATTGTTCTGCTTCCTCCTCACTGGTTCTTCCTCAACGTTCAGCCATTTTTGGAACAATTGATCAGACAGCCTAGACTGCTGCTAAGTCTTTTAGCCTACAATAGGATAAAGACTTGCTTGTTAATGTTGCCACATTTTACAGCTAATTATGCTGTTAAGTATGTTCTGCCGCAATACTGCTGGGAGTAAAAAAGAGAACCTCCTTGAATAACTCAGGTTGGAGGGACCTTAGGAGCTTCTAGTCCCAACCTGTTGCTTAGAAATCAGTCTGGACACAGAAACCAGTACAGGGTTCTTTGGCCAGTACAGAGCCTAATCATTGCCACAGAGTAGCAGTCTGCAAAAGAGACCAGAATGAGTCAAAACAGCACAGCTCTGCAATTAAATACATGGAAAAATATGTGGGGAAGTATCAAGTTAGGCTAGGCGAGCACATCATGGCACGGTACGGAATTCCCACTGAATTATCCAGTTGTTAAGACACATTCCCAGAAGGGTTTGCTGTTGTTTTTGAATTTGCAAACATTGGGCAAGAAAAAAATAATGAAGCTCCTTTGAATTCAAAGTAAACTTTCAAGCACGTACCTGGGATTTTCGTTCAGATTTCGATGCTTGGCCCCTATGCATTCTAAGGAAATATGAAGTATATATCCCAACAAGCATGCCCCTGTCAGCTTTGGAGAGAACCAGGACCATGAAGAGGACTTTACTGTTGAGTTGTCTACAGTTTAACAGACGTGTACTTGGATGGTTGAGAAAAGGCATAATGTTTATGTTGAATAGAGGGCAAAGAAACACAACACAACTGTGTTCAACCAAAAGCTCAAGTGTATGATTTTGGAAAGTACTAAATAAAATGAAGTCTCAAACAGTGCCTCTTGATGAAGGCAATGTGATATTAATATCAGTGCAGACACTCGTGCTTATACCTGCACAGAATGATGTCAGAAGCTTAGAAGCTTTGGAAAGAAGTACCCTGACTTTCACAGATGTTAATTAGTCAGTGCTACCAGAGGTATCAAAAGGAAGGCCTGAAGACCATTTTACCTTGCATCACAGTACATAAACTGTTATGTATTATTTACAGGACACTGGAAAATGGATCATACATCTGAAAAGGGGGACAGAAGAGTGACTCTGTGCTTCAGTCAAAGCCCACTCAAAGCAATAAGACAACAGTCTGTTTGGACTTTCATGATTGTACATGGCTGAAATCAGTGGGAAGCTTGGATCTACCTTGAGGGGCAGGTTATGCTGCGTAGCGTGAGTTTATCTGAATATGCAGTCCAATGAAAACCATTTGTAGATTATTTTGAAGTAAAATTACTCCACTGGCATTATAGAATAAAATGGTTTTTATTTTGAACGATGTAGTATGCTCCTTTAGAGGATTATTTTCCAAATTACAATTGCAAGAAGATACATAAACTGAAGTGTCAGGTGAAGTAACAAAAAAAGGAATAAAACCAAGAAATATTTAGGTTAGATGCATCCACCAGCTTACCACATATTTTGTCATAGGAATGGAGATTGCTGGGGATTAACAATGAAAATTATTATACCTTAAAAAAGTTATTTTATTAGCCTGATAAGGATCTCCAGCACACATAGTAACTAGATGGAAGACACCACTTACTAACATACAGAGTTATGAACTTGAGGAGCTGGTCATAAGACACTAGCTGGAGCTGACAGCCTTCTGGCTCACATTCTACATGATATAACCTGTCTTCCAACACCCAAATAAATTAGTTTTGCTCTCTGCTGTGTAAGGCACACACCCGCCTATTTGTGTGCAGATATATGCATTCTGATACAAGGCCTGCTGAAATTTGTAGGAAGGCTCTTGTTCACCTCAGTTGAGCTTTGGATCAGTCTGTAGCTGACAGGAATCTAGACTGAATTAATATTACGCATTGGCATGACTGAAGATTCATATATTTCCACAACGAGCAGCCATCACCAACCCCCTGAAATATATTTATCAAATCATATCTTTTCTATGACACCACTGCTTTCATGTTTTTTGTGTTTTATTTTATTGCTGATGCCTTTTTCTTCTGTATGACTCAAACGAATAAACTAACTGCCATGCTGGTAACAAAAACTTGGAGTCGGAGGCACTCCGTTATATCACACTGTCCTGACAGATCAGGGCTGCTCTGCCCCCCGGACAGGACTTATGGAAGAAGACTTAAGAAGCACACCTGCGTCCTTTCTTCTTCCCTGAGAAGAAAATATCCATCTAGCCTCACAATATGTGGGTGTTTAATCTTTACGGAAATCTTATTACAATGAAGTGGCAAAGCTGCTATTATTGGTTGCATGAACATCACAAGACAGAAGCCTCGACAAAATTATACATTTTTATTTCAAAAACAGGATTAAAGTTAGTTTTCAGTGATTATGATTCCTGGCACAAAGTGCTCCAAACACCATATCAGCATGATTTTTTCTTTCCTTTCATTTATTAAAGCATCTAAATGAGATTTCATCATGCATGAAACAGAGTAAACACAATCTTAAGATAGCACTTAGGAAATGGTCTTTGTTAAATTACAGTCTCTTGAGCTTCATTCTATACTCCAGCTGTCATTAGAAAGAATAAAGTGTACCTTTTCTGTTCCTTGTTTATTTTAAACATGCAGGATTCAAAACCATATAAAAGGTAAGATTTACTGTACCGAAACACAAATGCATAGTGTTTTTGAGGGAGACAATGAAAGTCTCCGTATATGCTGCCCATGATACATTAACATTAATTTGAAAGTATCCCACATGTTCATTTCAGCCATCAGAAGCCTTCTTAATTGACAAGAACAGTTACAGTTCACTTGTTATCTAGCTTTTTTCTACCTTTTTAGGGGGGGTGCAAGATCAGTGTTTAGCCCTGCATTCAGACACAGAAGCTACTGTCCATAGTCACTGACGTGAGCACCGCATCAAGCAAGAACAGCACTTCGACATCGTGGTGGAGAGATGATCTGAACCCAGCCTGGTCCTCATACTTCGAGACACCACCTGTGTTTCCTCTTCTGGGGGGCCACCCACACCCTTTGCTCTGACACCGGCCCAGACCAAGGGGTCCCTCATGCCTGTGGGCAGCCCACACCACCCTGCAAAAATGGCTCCATGAGTCTGTGGGGAGATCAGATATCCCTGTGTCTGCCCCCAGACACCTCAGCATCACAGCCTCCCTTCAAACCATCTGGGAGGAGACACTGACCTGCAGGCACACTGGGCCACCACTGGCCTCCAAACACAGGGCATGCACATCGCTCAGCAGCATATGGCATTTTTCTAGGCTAACACTAAGGGAAAACATGTGTGCAAAAGCCCTGAGAGAGTTCATGAGTGTTCCCCTGTTCAACAAATTACCCAGTTCCCCGGTGCATTTGCTGTTATCAGCATGGTGTTCAATTCCCCCGACTCATCGGGGCTGCTCTCCCACTTGGGCGCCACACTTGGTTTACAGCTCCCCCCGGCTCTCTTTCTAACAGTGTTGGCAAGGCAGGCACCATGCATGTCCACACACCAGCAGAGACATGCAGTCTGGGTACCCTCCACAGGGGGATGGATGTACAGCAACAAGGGGTCTGGCTACCAAAGCATAAGGACCCTGAAGATGCTGAAATCCACATTACCATGAGGGTGTGAGGGAAAACTGTGAAGGAGCTCAACGAATGAAGGAGGGAAAACTAGCAGACAAAAAGGAAAAAAAGAGCAAAGAATGCATTGGATTATCCATGGATAAGGATAGACTGAATAATGAGAACCCAAATTTTATGGAAGATCAGAGAAAGGCAAGAAAAGATTAAACAAATAAAGCTGAAAGATGTGAAGGAGAGCATATGAATAAAAAAAAACAGAGAGAGAAAGGAGGACAGTAATGGTCAATGAAACAAGGTCTAAGGAGTTCAGGAATGGAAGAATTCATTCAACGTCAATAGTCATATCCCCAGGCAAAGTAAATCAGCATTGGATGAGGACTTTATATTACACCTACCCAGGCAATGCTGCACATAGCTCATGCAATGATGAGCCTCTGAGATCTCCTTATATATACAGGCTTCCCGGGGAAGGGACATCCACACACCAGATCCAGCATCCATTATTATCACGTGATACAACCAAACAGCCACCTGAACAAGGGCTCAAACAAAATGGGCAATAAGGTTTGCAGAGAACCGTCTCATAAGAATAGGGAATGTTGTAAACAGCCTGACTTGACACAGCTAATTCTGGCAAATGGGCAAATGGTTTACATGGTCATTTTAGGTCAAATGAAGTGTAGAGGCTGAGGCGACACCCACAACTCACCACCATCTACCCAACATCCCCCATAGACATCTCCAAAGCATGGCAGAAGTGAACAAGGTCTGAAAAGGAGGAAGACTTTGTTAACATCTGGTGGAGAGAGGGGACCAAGAGACAATCTTTAGAGATACTTGGTTTATGCTCAGAGGGATTTCCGTTGTAAGGGGACACACACCAGAAAGTGTATTGTACCAACAGACGGAAGTTTGAGTTGAGAAACTGCCCCTGAGGGTGTCTGGGGTGAGTAGTTCCCACTCCATCAGCTCCCAGCACTAGGTAGCCCATAATGTGCAGTTTTGCTAAAAGCCCCCTTTAATCCATGAAGTAGAAGAAGGTATTTAAAGGTCTTCTGTGGACAAGAAATTTGTCCATTTTTCATTTTGTTATGCATTGTTGCCAAAAAATAAAATGATTAAAAAAATTACAGAGCTGCAATGGTCTGCTAGCCACAGCTAGCAGAACAAGGTGCAACCAGAAGCAGAGCACGGAGATGCTGGTAGATCTGTGTCTTGCTGCCCTGCAAGACTTGACAAATATACCTGAAAAGTAAAGCTTTATTAAACTTCCTTCAAAATTGAAAACTGTCCTTTTTTGATGCCAGTCAAGTCCTGGAAGAAGGGTTTCACAAATTCAGATATTGCAGGATTAGGATCAGATATTTGGCAGAACAAATTAATCCATGTTTTTCTTTTGAGCCTCAATTTTAAACAGCTGGTTCTGGCCTCGAGAACAATATCCTAAAATATAGGCAGTCCATGTATATAAAAATAAAGCTGTCTACCTCTAAAGTGATACACTGAAGAGGATGTTGAGTGAGATGAATCTCAGAGGGAGGCTTGATTTTATTTTTTTTGGTGGTAAAAGCATACACCATTTTTGTCATAACAGTCACTGTTATTTCTCACTGGACTTGTGTATTCTTATTCTGAGTTTTTATTAATAAGAATGATAAATGGCCAATAATTTTTTACTCTTGAGATATTTCAAAAAAATAACTGACACATTTAAAATCTGCATGCTTAGCCGGTCATTAATTACTTCATTTAAGAGTTGACAGGTCTCATGTCATGCTATATGCTGTTTTTCAAACTGTCACACCCACGCTCTGCCTAAAAGCTGCTGAGTATAAACGTCATCATTTATAATGCAAAAAGGGTATCATTGATTATGTCCTGATTATTCATCATAATGCTTCCTTTCATGTGTACTTAATCATTGTGGTTCCTTGGAATATGCAAACCTTTCAGGCAAATCTTTCTAGAGAGCAAGCCAAACAGCACTCTGAACTGACACCAGCTGGGTAAATAGGGCTCGGGACTTTGGGAACAATGGAGGAGCGCTAACCCCACCTACCGCTGAAGGAAGCCAACTTTGCGGGTGGGGGGCTTGGGAAGGAAGGACACGCAGGGCCTGCAGAGCTGAGATTTGATTTCCACTGCTGAAGCAATGCACGGCCTCAGGACCAGGTTTGCCATGACATCTTCGGGATGACCGTGGTGATCACAGCCCTCTCCAAACATGTAGCTGCTGTGGCTCAGCCAACAAGAGCAAAGCATCAGAAGAATCTAACAGTGAGACCAGCTAATGATTTTCACAAAAAAATTTACTTCATCTCAACTATTACCATGTGATTTTCTAGGAAAAGTTGACAATGTAGCAAAGCCCATATACATTTGGCCTCCAAAGAAAAGGGAACATCCACTAGCAACCATCTCAAAAACCACTCTGCTCCCCTCCTGAGGACTCCCTAGAAGTTTTCTTTTACAGAGGAGGTTTACCAGAGTGAGCATTTCCAGTAGTCACAGAGACTACTGCTAAAAGGGAAACATAAACTATCACATTCTAGAGCTTTACCAACCAAGACAAATATAAATGCTAAGTACAAACATCTGACTTCCAATTAACTAATAAATGAAAGCTACCCACTATATTTTTAACTATGAATTTTTTTTAAAAATCACAACTCCATGGAGCTAGAACTGTTTCTTGCTATGTTTTGGAGGTTTTTTTTCACTGAGTGTAATGGTGATCAACACCTCCCTAGAACCCCATGGAGTTACTGAAGTTCTCAGGCTGTTGCTGCTGGCAGCATCGTACCTGTGCAAGTACAGACCCGACGCATTTGGAGCACCCGCATTCCCCACTGTGCTGACGTGCCCTGTGTTGAGGATATGGGACTCTCTGCAGGCTGGAGCCCCCAGCCAGAGTCACAGGCCATGCTCACCATTTTGGGCTCACACTCGTCCTGGAGCACCAAGCATCAAAGCAAAGTGGGAAGTTTGCCTCAGAAATGACACTCGATATGTTTGGAGCTCAACCTTTGCTTCTGCAAATGTGTTTTTGAAAGGATACTCAAACCTTAAAATATTTATCAGTTACAGGAGAAGAGCCCTGTGATCCCAAGTGCTTTCAGCCTTGGGGGAAGGGGCCTGAGGAGCCAGTTTTTCTTCATCTAAAAAAGGGAGCAAGAGCATCTCTAAACACTGGCGCAGGCAATGCTTCAGCTGACAGAGATGAAATTATCCCCAGAGGAGCTGTATTTCTCCTATTAAAAAAAAAAACTTCCTCTTCACATCTGTGAGCATGAAGCTCTGGCTATTTGGCAGATGCATAGTGAAGTTATTTTAAAAGCAGAACATCATCTTGTGGGAATATCACTATGCGGCGCTAGTCAGAGCAGGAGGGAAAGGTTTGCCTTTTCATTACTTGTGACCCATGCACCAAGGAGCCTTGCCTCTGTCCTCTCCTAAACTTGCCAGCCACAGTAGTTGAACGAGTGGCAGATACAACCCTGGTGTGACAGGGGGCTGGAGGGCTGCAGCCACAGGCACGGGAGGAGGAAGGCTCCTGCCTCCTCAGATCCTGGGTACAGCCACAGGACCCCAAACCATGGACGGCACCTCTGCTTTGGTGTAGGAGGCAAGGAGGGAGGGGAACTTGGAGGGCTGATCCTACAGGGATCTTCGTGACTTCAGGCAGGCCCAAAAATGCAGTACCTCAACGGGCAGTACAAGGAAATGTATATCATTTTAAAATCTTCTGAAGCATCTGCCATATCTTTGCCAAAAGTAATTAAATGGCATATTTCAAATTATCTTCCTATTCTTTATTCGTCCTAAAGTAGCCATTCAGGGGTCGAGGCTCTTTTATGCTCACTTATGAAGGCTAAAAGAAATTGTTGGTGGGCTTCTCAAAAATCAGCAAATTTCTTCCTGAAGATGTTAATTCAGCATTCTGAGCTGATTAATACGTTAGACAGGCCCACACCAAAACTCCGGACCTGGTCACTCAAGGCTGAACTTGAACAGGGAAAGATGCAACAATCTAAAAAATAGCCTGTGGCCCCCTTCTTTATGAAAAAATGCAATTGGTAATTCCTTCTCCAAACACCCACCCTATCAACAGTGAGTCTGAAAGCCAGATTTTTAATTTATGGAAAGCTCTCCCCAGGCCACCCTGTAGACCATTTCACTTAATATTAATAAATTTTTACTTAAAATGGAGCTTGCAAAAATGTGAATTCCCTATTTGAATAAAACCTACCCGCAGGAAGAAATAAGCATCCACAATACATATGTAGCTTTCTATGGGTAATGCTACACCCCTCAGATGATAGGACAATGGATTTTTCCAGTTTTACAGGGGAAAACTAAGACCCACAAATATTAAAATGTTGCCCACATCCATAGAGGAGAATCAGGGAGCTGAACAGGCAGCGCAGAGTTTGCTACCTGATCAACTGGACCCTTGCTCCCTTGCAAAATGCAGTCTTGAGGACAAGGAGACATGGGGAAGCTATCAAGGGGCCGCCAAAACATGCAGGCCAAAAAATTCACCACCTTTAAACACCAAAGTTACTCAAGTAGTGTCAATGTTAAGGTTAAAATGGAGGACAGCATTACAGTTCACAATGGCAGAAAAAGTAATGCTGATAACATTATCTAAAAGGTTAATTAATGCATAATTGTTCCTTGGAAGCCTTTTTCTTTTGTTCCAAAGCAGGCTGTTTGCCAAGCAAACGCCAATAGATGTGTGAACCTCCTACAGCAAATGTTCATACAATGAAAGTTTCAGAAGTGACTGGTGTTATTTGCTCAGGTATTATATTCAGCCACCTGCGCTGAGTTTGCAAAGCGGGCGGGCAGCCGTCCTATCTTTTGTGTTTCCAGCTTTCGTTGCTGAGCTACCACAACTCATTCCCAACAGTGAAAATAAACCTGGCTGGCTTCTTCCTCCGCCTGAACCTCAGGGCTTCCAGAAAGAGATCGTGTACCCCAACCACAGGAGGGGACTCCGTTCCTTTAAACTCTTTTATGTGCCCAGGCAGAAGCTGCAGTTTGAAATCCACAGCAGTGGATTGTGGTCCAAGGGATGTTTTCCTAAACGTCGAATGAACATGAGAAATGGTCCAAACAGCAACATCAAACCTCCAGTAAGTTTTCTCTGACCACATCTTCCTGTGGCCTTGAGGTCGGATCTCTGATAAGCCAATGTGGTTATGCTATTCCCACACATGAAGAATTAAGGAAAAGATTGCGACAGATTATGGGTGCCACTCTTATTACGGAAAGCCATGATAGCCTCTTTTAAAAAGTCACCTTCAGTGTGAATTTACAGCGTACATTTCATAACAGGGAGGTAATACCTAACCTATGTCTAGGAAAGGGCGGCAGAGGAGTGAAGGGCCAGCAATGCTGGAAGCTTCGGTCCAGCAGAGGAGCCAAGTTTTTAACCCACAGTGACTTGAAGCAACTTTTAATACAAGAGTGAGAGCGAAGGAGAAAAGAAGCCTGGAAATTGTGCAAAGCATGTGGATGGAGACAGCGGCCAGGGCTGATAGGAAACAGGACTGTTCCCTGCTAAGAGAGGATAAGGGAGAGAGCAAGGCAGCCGTGCAGAGACTCACATTAAACTATCATGGAAACGATCAGGAGAGAATTTGCAGAACTTCATTCAGGGATTCATTATTTTCCTTGCGTCTCTGTCTCTTCTTTTCAACAGCGAACATATCAAGACATTTTTTAATAAGGCTAGCTATTCCTTAGCTTATTGTCACTTGAACCCAGGAGGATACAAATGGAATACCTGACCTGCCTCAGATGCAGAAATTATCTTAATAAAAGATGTTCAGAAAGACCAAACTACATGCTCCAGCAGCTCAGTAGCTAGATAACAGAGTTACACTGCCCAGGAAAGGGACCAGGCATGTAAAGGATCAGTGATGGCCCAGGGTAAGGGCACATATTGACCGTTCAATATCCAAGCCCAGTTTACTACAAGTGACATGCGATTCACAGGTTGATTCCTATCACAACAGTTGTGGCTGTCCAGAGTGTGGGCTGTGGCCTGAGTTGTGGTGCTATACATAACATTTGTTGACGTGGTCATCTGCTTTGTAAAGAAGTACGGGATTGCCTTTGCAGTCTGCCTTCTGAATAATAAAATGGTAGTGATATTTCGCACAGTGCATCTCTTCTAAACTGCAAGCATCAGCAAAAGCATTGAGTGGCCCTTTTCCTGCAGTTGTGCCTTGGAACAGAGGAAAAAAGCCCTAGGTTGAAAACCAAACTGAAAGGTTATTTTTTAAAATGATTTTCCAGATAAATTTCAGAGGTATATTAAGCACTGTAGATTGAAGCAGTTAAACATTTTCAGACGCAGCCTGTGTCACTGGGTGCCTGCAATGCCAAGAAACCTCAGTGCTACATAGCATCAGTGTGTCCACACAGAAGACCCAGTCCTTCAATCTAAGTAGTAATTTTTTGCATAAATGAGAACTGAATGAAGGACACAAGGCCTTTTTTTTTTTTTGCATAATTGCAAAAGATCAGCAAGTTAAAAATGACCAGACTCTGACCCTGTACCGTGGTCTATTAAGGCAATATTCTGCAGTGCTATTTATGGACTTTATGTGGATTTTGGTTTTTAAGTGTCGTCAAGCCTTTCTCTTGGACTAGGACCCAAACGTGCTCAGTACTGTACAACCTTAGCACATAAAATCCTCCCATGCTCCAACATGTTTACAGCTGAAGTACAAACCAAGAGACATGCAGGCAAGAAACACAAGGAAACAACTGCAATTATTTGTAAGCAGCAAGGCAAAGGAGAGACAACGATGTGGCTTGGCAGATACAGGCATCTCATCCTGCATGCAACCTAGCTTGCAGCTAACAGATGGGAACCTATTAAAGCCAGGGTAAGGCACTGAAGTTGTTCCTGAACACGTCTGGGTCCTTTTGGTTTTTATTTGGCAGGGGATGGGGGTGGATTTTGCTGCTATTTGAATCGGACAAGAACTTGGCCCCATATCAATATACAGATTATAAACTGAATGACAGGCAAAATGATGCTATTGTACACTCGCAGTGATGCTGTTGTTGAGCTGCCAGCTAGAGACCTATAAGGAAACGGCCAAGGGGCAGCCAAGATTTTTGTTTGGACAGGAGGTGATGACCTGGATTAGAGAGGTGTACCTCTGACTCACCAGTACAAAGATTAATGTTGTGTTTGCAAGTGAGATTATCCTGGGAGAAGATGTAGAAGATTATTTCACAGACTCCGGGAGAACTATTGGTGCAATACGTGTCTAATGTGCAAAGTGAGTAAAATTATAAAAATCTGTCTTGCAGAGGTCCATCCAGCTCAAAGAAAACTTCAGCAGAACAGCAGCAGCTATCTTTCTTAACCCTGCCACTTATTTGCCCCACGATCTGTTTTAACTAATTCTTTATCATGTTTTATATTGCAGCAGGTACAGACAATTCATATGACGCAAAAGGGAGGGTGTGTTTGTTTTGGAAAGTGCTGCAGTAAATTCCACATTTAACATTACAATAGCAAAAAAAAAAAAAAAATGCACTGCCCTTTCCAATGAATAGCGCTGTTGACAAAACACAGCTAACATCTCAGCTTATGAACTCACCCTCCGTCCTGATCGTCTTCCCTGCCACCTGCTGCCATTTTCCTCAGCACTGGGATGTACGGCTCTCCAACCCTGTGTTGGGAAGGAGCCCCATGTCCTATCCAGTGAGCACGTTGTCAGCCAGGGCAGCAGCTCTCCCATGCGCTGCGCCTGATAGCACAGGACACGAGCAATCCTTCATTGCAGAAAACCATGATATGTCATCAAAGAGCTTATCATCAAGGAGCTGTTTGCTCTTCAGAGCAGAAGTGTGCAGTTATCTTCAAATATTCAAGAGGCGTGTTGCCCACATCCCTTCGGAACAAGTGGAAACAGATGGAAGCCTCAACATGGGAAGAGCTGCACTTGCCAGAGTGGCTTTTTCTCATCCAGACACACATGTTCATCATGGTGCTCTGGCGGCATTGAACAGTGGGTGGGCCACAGGACTGGCTGCTACTACTTCAAGAGCTAGGATTATTTTTTTTTTAGCTCAGGCTGAAGAAGTTGTCATGTTAAGGTCCCAAGGTCAGTGCTACTCTCAATGACAGCCTGAAAAGCACAGAGTCTTCTATGCTTCTATGCAGAAAATGGCAACAGAGTCCTTGCAGATGGTAAGAAACCTGGCTAAGATCCACCCTATACACATCTTAGGACCTGTTGCAGGTATCTATGCAATAACTGGTGCATCGTGCAAGTGGCATGAGGGGCGATTGGCTCAGGAGACCAGCGGGTCCAAAACATCCTGCATGCAAGCAGAGCAAAGACAAACAAAACTGCAGTATACTCTCTGTTACTGGACAGGGGTCTGTCTCTCACTGTTTAGTGGTACGAAGTCAGGAAGCAGTAAAATGGCATTTGTTCTGTTAAGCTGCAAAGTTTCATCCAGAAATTTTCCACGTTAGCATGTAACTGAAACACGTAATTGCACTGTGGACAAGCACTGCTGACTGAGCAGTGCTCAGCTGCCAGGTGAACCTAGAAGGTGCCCAAATCCTGCAGACTTCACGTTAAAACATGTCATAGAGTGAAGACACCCTGGCGATGCAGGAGACATTGAGGTGGTTGGTTTGTGATTCACAGCAGACTTCTAGGTGTGCGCAACACAGGAATGAAATGCAACCATCCTCATCTGGTACATCTTAACCCTGCACAGGTTGCACAAGGCGGTATGAGGCCCAAGGCAGTGCTGACCAAAAATGCGGCAGCTTGTGTCAGTACAACTTATGGTAAGTAGATTGATACTGCAGTCAAAAGTTGTGTCTACGCTGTCAGGTTCTGATTAACTGGATGGCTAAGCAGGATGGAGCTCGAATCATCTGTGACTCCGTGAGATCATTAACATCTCTAATCACCTGAAAACTGACCAGAGTCTCAGACCAGTGTTGCGGGCTACTGCCCTGCACCCCTGTCAGCACTGGAGCCAGCACCGCGCCAGCTCAGGTATGTTTGCCAGAGCTGTCATTACACATATCATGTGTCTTGTTTCCTTGCTACAGTCCTTTATAAATCAGTCAGAAGTGTAATTAAAAAAAAAAAAAATTACAGTGAAAATGCTGTAAAATTCTTGTCTTTAAGACATTTCTTTGGCTCCGTACATATGTCGGAAGAATAAGACATGATATCACTTTTGCTTTTGACTCTCGAAGGTGCTTAAGGCAATCAGGCACTTGACACACGTTGATTTTCTTTGGTCACACCTCGCACACCTTTGAAAACGCCAGCTGTTGTGCTTTTCCAAGCAGATGTGTCCCCCTGGGAGTGTGACCGTGCTAGGAAAGGCACTGGCTTTATACCTCTCGCTGTCTCCCAGTGCAGGCTTGCAGTTCCCTCACACCACCCCGTGAGAGCCAACTGCGACATTACAGTAAGATACTTTTTTTAATTACTCCGCTGGTCTGTACACATTCAAAAGTGTATCAGCACTGAGGTTTTCGTGGTAAGCTGGGAGAGGAGTTAACAGCATGCTACTAGTGCTATCTAACCTCAGTTGTTTTATCCCAACATGGCTGTGGTTTGGTCTTCAAACAAGCCGAAAGATAAGCAAATATCTGATATGACCCCTCCTGCATCATGTATATTTTATGAAAGCAAACAGCACTGTGTAATGTTGTGATTCATACCTCACTGCTGAATACTCAACAGAGTAATCACTTCACCAGAACAGGTGTTGCAAGTGCATTCATTCTTCCCCAAACTGAACAACAAATACCAACAACCCTGAGGGAATTCCATGCAGAGATTGCTGGGGTCAGAGATGAAGCCTCTGCTCTCCCTACAGCCAAAATAGCGTCCAGAGGATCTTGTACTGGGTTTGCTCCAGTTCTCACAGGCAGGTAACCAGACAAAAGACAGATAAAGGGTACATAGTTGTAGGCCTAGAAGTCAGCTTTTCTGATTCCTGTTCCCTGTTTAACAGGGGCACCCTTTCTTCCTTGTTACTAGCACCTCAAGAGTTACATTTCCATTATTGTTCATTTGCTTTCTTCTTAAAATAATGCATGGACTACACAAACAGAAGAATCTTATTTCAGCGAAGCATCTCATTGCAAAGGCATCCTGGAAAGAGCAGAAAAAGGCAAAAAAGATCACTCACGTCATTAGTAGCATCACACAAGTCAAAAACTAACAACAATTGCGCATAGCGCTCAGCTCCCTGGAGACCTGACATTTAAATCTCGTATATATTTCCTGCAAGTCTTACAAGAGCTTCTTAAAAATATGCTTGTCTACAGCTAAGTGACGGAGCACTAAATCCAAGCCATACACACCAAGAATTTTAGACCAACTATTTGTTAGTATTTGCTACTCTAAATAATTTTATATTAAGAAATGAAAATTTGAGTAAAAGAGACACACTGAGCCAAGGTTACTAATACAATTTTTTTAAGTTTGCATTTAGGTCTCAAAACATCTGGAGGAGAACTATAAGGCAGAAATAAAACACTGTTTTATTTTGAGATGGACTTTCAGGATCCTAAGGTCCTGAAGTGCCCCTGAAATCCACTAAACCAGTCATATTTCTCTTTTAAACTTTACAGGATTTTAAATTATGTGCAGTTTAAGAAGGAGTAGAACATTGTTACAGTGCCAGTGCGTTTCCCTTAAAAGCTTGTCCTGACTAAATGAAATTTGTAACCCAGAAAGGACTTGCCAAAGAAAGGCTTTTTAAATTTAAATAAAAAAAATGTTGAGCAACTGTTAAGTCTGTTCTTAAGTCACAAAGTTGGACAGCTTAAGCAGACACAGGAGACTTGTACATTTTAATAAGCACAATTGTCTAGATGAAAGGGGAGACAACTCGAGTTTCCAAACTGCAACCCTATCACCTGCTAATGTGTGGGCTCTGCACTGTATTTTCGGTCCTTTAGAAACAACTGCAGACCTGTGCCAATTCCTTCTTTTGTTTTAACTTTCTCAAATTTATTGCAGCACCAAAGTATTAGTCCATCATTCTGGGAAGCTATATTACCATTTCCTTTCACTCTGCCATGAATAATTTGGTTTGTTAGTTGGAGTTCTCTCTCAAGTCAATCCTCTACAAAACCAGAAAGAAGCTATTTTACTGCTCTTGATCAGCGTGCTCCTCAAGCACTACACTGGTCCAGCCCCACAGACATCTTTCAGAAATTAGCTGTGATAAACTATCTCTATTGTGAGCTGCATTACTGAAAAATATAATGGCATGCTCACATTTTCAGCTGCTTTGGATAAGAGTTTAGAACACAAATTATCCATTCAGAAAGTAGAAATTGCCCCCTGTGCCCACTTTGTGGCTTACAGGCATATAATGCACCTTTCATGTTTATGGAGCTGGAAGAGAGTGAGCAGCAAAACATACATCATGAGGCTACTATCTGGTAGCTTCTGAACACAAAAATGTAGGAAGAAATGGCAATTCCATATGAGAACTAAGACCATTTGTCCCAATGTCCAGTCTCTGACAAGCAGTCAGGACAGACGCTCAAGGGAAAAGCATAAGACACAGAATAAGCATAATGGTCTTGTTCCAGTTTGCATCCAGACCATCGGCTCTGTCTTCATCTTGACCCTTTTGGAAACCATTTCTCCTTTTGGCCTCCAGGACATCTTGTGGCAATAAGCTCAATAAACCAACTACACACTACTGTGAAAAAGTTTTCCCTTTTGTTTTTTGCTATATAATCCCACTAGGCACCCCCTACTGCTTGTGTTTTGACAAAGAATTTTTACCCTTTCCCTATCTGCCTTCCCCATACTATTTAGGGTTTTATAACCCTCCTATCATAACCCTCTCCTATCCCATTTCTCTGTTTTCCAAAACTTATGAAAATTGGCATGTTTAAACTTACTTTCTGCAGGGATCACTTCAGTCTTTGCTCTTCTCTTTACCTTTGCTAGTTTTGCTGTATTCAAGCAGTGATAATTGTATTATTTCCATTGTACTGCATTGTATTATACTATACTATGCTATATTACTCCTATCTAAAAGGAGTTATGAGTTATACAGAGGCTGAAAAATGCTCTGTTCATTCCCTGTCCCTTTCGCAGTAACCTGTAATAGCCTACTTGCTTTTTTGGCTGCTGCTGAGCACTGAACCTGTATTTTCATATACCAAAACCCAACACTCACAAGGTTTACCAGTATCCTGAAGGCAGTCAAATCCCCAGTTTAAATATCCCATTGATTTCAAAGTGTCTCAGCCAAAGAACAAATGTGCAATGGAGTGAATCCATTCCTGAAGAAAGGGCTGAAATATGGCCTGCGCACCTCTTAGCTCCTGTTCAAATAGCTCGTGTTAGAAAGTAAGTGGAAGAACAGCTATTTTGCGTAGAACTGAATTTAACCCCAAATAATTTGAACTGCCATCCAGTTCTAGTTGGTAAGAATTCAGCAAGAAAGACTCCAATTCATCTATTTAACCTTAAAAGGTCAGAAACTGTTCACATTGGGCAGATAGAAATGCTTTTTGCTCATTCTGACCATAAACAAACTGTTCTAGGACAGGAGGAAACACTCCCTACCTCTGCTTTTTTTGTTCCTGATGGCTTTCTGCCAATCTGAATGACCCTTGAACACAGAAATTACACTGCAGAGTATGGACATATATTGTCTGGGAGGGGCACTAAGATGAATTAATTCAATCAATAAAATATTTTAAACTGAATTCAGTTGTGTGCATTGTGATAGGGAGATGAACATTTGGAAGTGGACCCTAAAACAGTCTTAAAATTACATATAATTAATGATTTTAGCTATTAAAACATATTAAGAATTATTAAAGCAAATAAAAATATGCACTTGTAGAATTTCTAAGCTCGAAAACATTATGTACAAATTAGAGCAACTGACTTAAAGAAAAAAACAACTTCTAATGACTGCCTCAAATCAAAGAAGTCTTGATCTTGGCTGGAACATCAATGTGCTTTCAAATATACAGAATCAATTAATCACAGACCAGATTCCAGGTTTTATTTAAAAAACTGTTTAAAAACATATCCCATCGGCTGGCACCTGGGGAAAGCTACACAGCAAACTCTGATATTGTGCTACACAAAAGCAGCCCATCAGTTCCGCAGAATGCTTCTGCTGTGAAAAAGTGCATCGCATACTCAGAATTGATCATTCATGTGAAAACCAAGACTAATGCTTCTGAAACCCTCGTGATTATTGCATACACTCTTCTATTTCCTATATGCCTTGCAATCGCATCTGTATCTTCCTCAATATGGTGAACCAGACTGCGCTGCTGTGTTCCCTGTTTTCAGCACAGTGGTTCCTTCTTTCCTTCTTTCCTTCTTTCCTTCTTTCCTCCTTTTCTTCTTTCCTTCTTCTTTTCTTTCATCCTTTCTTTCTCTTTCTCCTCCCTCCCTTCTTCCCTTCCTTCCTTCCTTCCTTCCTTCCTTCCTTCCTTCCTTCCTTCCTTCCTTCCTTCCTTTTTCTTTCTCCCTTTCCCCCTTCCTCCCTTTCTCCATTCCTCTCTTTCTCTCTTTCTCCATTCCTCCCCTCTCTGACACACTAGGGTGTACCTTTCAGCACTGCCAAGTTCATTGGCGCGAGGCTGTTACCAAGTTGTCATCATAGAGGTGGATCCAGACTACCGAATCTAGACTGACTCATTTGGATCCATGGCTGCTGCACACTTCTACGTCTGAAGGATGCTCTAACGTCGCTTTGGGCCTCTGTGGTTCCCCACACTTTTTCACTGGCCACGTGGCCCCGCATGTATTGTGCGTGAAGTAAGAACTTAAGTGACATACATAAGGCAGAGCTATTCTGCTGGGTCTGGCATCACACCCTCCCATTCTGGTGAAAACATTTGACTGGCACTTTTTTGTAAAAGACTGATCATTTCTCACACACATCACCGAGTCCTCGGCTCCATGTGTCAACAGAGGAGAGAAAAATGAAGGATTCTTTGTGCATTTATTGTTCTGCTGATTGGTGAAAAAAATAAAGCAAAACATTCCTGAATGCTGTCACACAAGATTCACAAGAAGACAACAGTAACTGCCTGTGGATAATAATTAAACAAGACCCACAGAACTTTTGGGGATGGAAGACCGTCGCAGCTTGTCTTTAATTTTGCTCATGATCTTGCATAGTTTTGTTAACTAATTGTGTTATTGGCTTAGGAATCTCTGATGTGGCATTAATTTGGGAACTGCAGAAAAGTGACAATCTTCAGAGCCACAGCAGATGTGGCTGAATAGCTCAAGTCACAGGCTGCGGAAAAAAAATGGTATTTCTTATTGAATACCGCCCAACAAGAGTGGGAGCGCACCCCTACACACAGGAGAGAATGAGCTTCCATCGCAGATGAACAAGAGAGAGAAAACTACTGGTGCGCTTGGTGCACTGCACTAAGACCAAGTTACTCCACGGGCAGCAAAATTAACAAACCCCCATTTGCTATGGGTCTGCATCCGCCACCCCCAGCAGCCCATGCCCCCGCCACGCAGGGGGGAATGGTTCCACTGGGATTGAAGCAGCCTGGCTCTCTGCGCGCCGGGCTCTGGGCTGTGGGGCTGGGGGAGCGGGGTGGCAGCACCCCGGGGAGCGGGTGGAGGGGGTGCGGGCAGAGGCAGCGTGGCTGGAAGGTGACACCCCCACAGCCCCCCAAGCGCCCAGCAGCTTTCCTCACGCTTTGAGGAGCAGCCACGACCTCGGTTAGCGCCTTCACTCCCCTCTCCCAACCTGTGAGCTGACTCTGCCCACTTGCAGCCCGCTGCATACCCCGCAGGCACCCCAAGAGAGGGTATAGCCCCCAAACACCTAATTTAGCTGATCGGGTCTCCACTTGCAACCACACAAGCCTTATCTGACCTCCCCCAGCCAACAGTCTCACGATGACTCAGTGCAAACCCTGTAACCCTTCATGGAGGGAAAATAACTTAATTCATGCCTGGTACAAAACAAAACAAACACAGCATTGTTTGCAAATAAGCTGTCATTTCTCTCCTGTGTGATTACACTATGTTTTGAAGTGGGTGTTGACATTTAAAAGGAAATTGTATGTATATGCATGTGTGTTTGTGTATATCTTGTACACACACACCCCCCTCACTAGGAGCACTGTTTCTCAGAGCATCATCTATATGAATGAACAGCATTTTGTTTAACTGTAGCAAATCAAGCCACATAGCACAGTTTTCTCCCAGGACATAGCCAGTATTTTAGTATTTCATTTGTTTCTGGTGTTGTAACCAAGATGCTACAGACTACCTCAGAGCTGCCCACAGCCTCTGCTGGTTGCAGGGTTCAAAGCTTCCATTTGCGGAATCAAGCTTCTAGCTTGCATGGAAAAACCACTCTTTCCTTCTTCTGATTATTGTAAAGAAGATTTGAGTTTAGTACAGCTGGAAATCGGAAGGCAAGTGAAACAAGGTCAAAAATTAGCACAGTTATTTTTCATACAGTTTTGGCATTTTCAGGCTAACCTTATGAAGGCAGGGAGAGGCAGATGGCAGGTCCTTAGGCGACACCAAAGGTGCTCCCTGAATGAGTTCTCAGCAATTTTGCCTTTTCTAGGAAGACCTCAAAGCAGTGCTAATTTTCTCTGGTCCAGCAGCCAGCAGGAGATGGCAGAGAAGAGCCTTGCCTGTCACGCAGACCTTGATGGCAGAGGCCAGCCCAGCAGTGCCTCATCGTAGGAAGAAGGGAGAAGTCATCCCTGCAGGGTACCAGGGCACAGAGGGGTTTCCCGCACCAGGCCAGGAGCGGCAGAAAGGAACCAGGCAGCCATCCGCCCCTGGAGCAGCATCCCATGGAAAGCCACATGTTCCCTTGTCTCTTTTTTTTTTCTTTTTTGTTGAGAACACCATGGTACCACCAAGTCATTGCTGTCCTTCAGGTGACTGCAGAGAACTGCTGCCCTCAGAGCTTTGCACTAGTGCTGAGGGAGCTCAGGCATCACGCTGGGATTTCAGACACTTGGGCATCGCCGGGCCAGGGCATGAGTGACTCTTCCAGGTGCAAGGCAGTAGCTCTGCAGCCAGCAGCAACGTGCTAACCTCCGGGACAGAGAGACATTCTGCACGCCTGATTTGTGCTACCAGGCTGTTAGCGTGCTGCAGAATTAGCCATCGCCAACACTAAAGGTAAAACCCCTCAGTGGGCGTTTTGTCATATATAAAAGCAAAGTTAAAATTATTAAAAGATGGGAATCAGTTACACTTTACGTGCCATTACGTTTTAAAATGCTCAGGAGCCCAGCAGCAGCTTTTTTAAGCAGTGCTTGAGGCTGTCAGGTGCTCTGAGAGTTACTGTTCACCTATGATTATGTCCTCCATTCCCTGGTACTGGGCTTTACTTGGCACCAGGAACATCCCAGCTCTGCAGACTTGAACCACGGTGTTAATGTATCATGCTATCTATCCTTTGTCTTGATGACCAAAAAACACAGAGGCAGAGGTGACAATAATAAATTTGTACAATTGCATTAGGGGAAAACTGATTTATTGCAAGGCAATCTTTGAGGGAGACATTGTTTAGAAAGAAGACATCAGAAGAAATACACGTCTAAATACAAACGTAGATGAAATGCAATAGCCACAGTTATCATTCAGAGGATCTGAAGCTTGCCAACAAGCAAAACCACAATAAATGGCTAATAAAAACGAATCTCTGTAAAGCATAAAAAAAATGTACATTACCATTATGTTGTGGTTAATTCTCAGACAATACTGCAACATAACAGTGAAGTGTTACTTCCTGTCATTTAAAGGAAAAGAAACCCAAACACCAAGAATTCTTCGAGCTGAGGAATGCAGACATACATCATGTCTGCAAGAATCATAAAAAGATCAAATGTAATATTTTCTTTCAGCGCAGACAACTGCTTTGAGATTTTCCATTCAGACAGCCTTGAAAACCGCCTCCAGCATTTGCCAATTACTACTGACAAATACCATTTGGTAGTGAGTGATGTTTTAAGTGAAATAAAACAGTGAAGAAAACTGAACATGATGAAAGGATTTTTTTTCTCCCTCTGAAGTGACTGTAAGTTATATATTCACAAGGTAGGGTTTACGCTTCCTGCCAGTGACAAATTCCATGTGATGTTGAGCGCAGAGGTGAAGTTTGTTTGACAGTAATAGGAAAGGAAGACAAAACTCGTTTTCATGTTCTTTTAAGCAGTCAGATATTTTCTAGCCATAAACAAAGGAGGAGTTGCTAGTACCTCTGTTCCACATCATTCCTCAAAAGGTAAGTGCACTAATGGAGAGAATGATTCTCTAACATTAAAGTGGTCAGAGTGCAAAGAGGGCATACAGTGGAGCTTTCTGTCAGCAGCGCTTGATTTACATATAAGCTGCAACCTGCAACCAGTAATAACCAGCATGTACTGTATTTTTTTAAATATTTATCAGTCATGGAGAGCTTTGAGACAGGTAAAAACAGCTCAAGTTATATGACTGGAAGAGGTGTTTAAAGAATGATTTAAATAACAACTATTAGTCTTCTTTTGACCTTTCCTCCTTTTAAACACAGGGCTGTGGTCAATTTAGCTCTACATTTACTACCTAAGACTGCCAACAGTATTTGTCTCAGGTCTTTCTATCATGGTATCTGCTCACCTCACCGTCTCTAACTCAACGCCCCACCAGAGGCAGGGAAGTTGTTTAGCAGGGGGAAGCGTGGCACAGAGACCCCAAAGCCCAAACCCCCAGAGGTATCCCTGTCCCAATCTCCGCCCGGCCTGGGCTCACACAGCATCACGACCGTGTTGCCTGTTGCCCCAAGGACACCAAGTTACCAGAAATTTGTCTCTTCCTCCCAAGGGGAGCAGCATCTTTTTCCAACTAGTACAACACTGAGTAGCTGCAGCAGCTGTTCTCTGAATTATCCAAGTAATGCTCACATTTTCCCCCCTACTTGACATTCAACAGTTGCATCTTGTTATTGACTTAGATTCAAATCTTACTTTCATCTTGAACCAGTGGGGAAGGCAAGGGGAAGCTCCAGAGAATGTGGGTACATTAAGAACATTTTTCATGCTGTTTCATTTTGCAATGTTCTGGGGTTTCTTTGTTTAACAATTTTGAAATTAGGAACACTTAACCCATTGTTTTTCCATTGTTGCTTCTCTTTTTTTTTTTTTTTTTTTAAGGTGAGGGAGGATGTTTATCCTCATCAGGTGATTCTCCCAAGAATTTTGAAAAATATGTTAATAAAAATAGTCAACACTGTGATACGAGTTTCCACCTACTTTTGATGTTACAGCTCAAAACTTCTGCAGGGATATTCTGTCAGACTTCAGGACAGGACTCCTGCCCCAGGCTCCCTGATTATTCTCAGGGATGCATAAACCAAGGACTCGATTGCCAACAAGTCCCATGGGCATGAACGTGGTGGCTTTATTGTGCACGTGTGGCTTTATTTATAAGGACCAGGTGGCCAGAGCACATAGAGGTGACACGTATCAGACTGTATGGGGGCAAACTGATTGCCTGGCACACATACATTAAGACCAGCGCGCGCAGGTCTCATTGGCCATGCAAAGCCCTTGCTGCACTGCTTGACTGCGTAGACGTGGCTGGTCAGGCACACTCCAGCCACTGCTGCGCCAAAGGAGCTCTCTGCCTTCTGGAAGTCCCAGACTGAGAACCAAATTCTGCTTTTTCCACCTGAACAACACTCCTTTCACTAAAAATTCTGGCATCTGGCAGCCCAACCACGGCGCTTCAGCTGTGCCAGGAGCTGTTCCTCTATGGCTTTGCCTCTGTGCTTGCACCAGAGGAGATGAAGAGCTACGTCAAGAGAGTAGGTTGAAGCGGTGCAAACCCTGTGACCATGAAACTTCCACCCACACTGCAGGATGTTATCCCAGTCACTACCCAAAAGTAATGCACTTCAGGAGATCCAAGGCCAGGGTATACGTCCACTGACAGACTGAGCAGTACCATACCTGGCCTTATCTTACCCCATCCAGCCACCCTGCACAGACGGGGATTTGAGCTCGCTCTCTCTCCCTCTCACACACACACAGACACACACACTCAGCTCTCCCCAAGTGGAAGAGTTCTGCCTACACCCTGGTGCTTCCAGTGCAAAGAGTAGGTTGGAAGAGGAGTCATGCTCTCTGATCCTCCTACCAGGCTGCAGCAGCTCCCCTGTAATTGCAATCCATTTTGTTCCTTTCTTAAAAAAAATAATGAAAATAAGGCGTGAACCCACATAAACTGATTTCTGTCAGCAAGCATTGGACTACAATGATGCCTAATGAAGCTCCGAGGCCAGATATCAAAGGCAAGGTGTAACTCTGTTTGAGTCAAGTGGAATTAAATCAGCATAAAACAGACATAGGATGAACTGATTTGTCAGTTTTTGCTGGAAGCAGCCAGGGACAGAGATTATGCTAAGTCTCCTGATGTTCAGACCAGACTGATCTGCTGTGGTTCTCAGGGCCTGTGACCAGCATATGTGGTTTTTTACCTGTATCTAGAAAGGGAATGGCCATTCCCATAGGCAGGGACTTCTTCGGAGGAGTACAAGCACCCATCATTGCCACTGTCTCACACATAGTTAAGCTCAAGGTTGGGTTCAAAATTTCTGACTTTCTATTGTGGTTTTAGCCTGGATGCATGAGAAAACAAATCTCTGTATATCTCAATATGCTACTCTCCTCTTCCACTCTCACATATTTTCTGAACGCACTAGTCAACTTCTGTCAAATGTGACATAAAAGAGCAGCCTCAAATGCCATATCTACGCTGCCACTGTGAATGCTGTTGGCTGTATGCTCAAAGCCCAGCTCTCTGACCATCCACACCGCCTTAGCCTTGGAGCATATTCAAAGGGGTGATCATGAGAGCACCCAGTCTGAAATGCCAGAGGAAATCTGGGGACTCCTCATTGCTTTCTGTTTCCCCCAATACACATTCCCTACCTCACTCAACACCTCCACACCCTAGAGCATCCCAGCCAGAGCAGCTCACATCCCCCAACTCCTATTCCATACAGCAGGGCAACCCCACCAGTGAGTGATGGCAGGAGGCACTACACCTCTCTCCATGACAGAGAGGCTGACTACACTGCCATACCAGAAGCCTGACATGAGAGGTTTCCCACCTGGCAACATTGAGGGATCCACGCCCACCTCCATCTCTGCATGACAGCAGGGAGCAGCGAGACACCCGGGTGGACCGGCACAACCAAAAGTCTCCCTCTGGCACAAACAGCGTTCTTTCTCCCCTGTCCTTCAGCCTGATGCCAAACCAGGGTTACGCAGCCAACTAAACCAAATAGCCCTGCTGCCATGAAGGTAGGATAGCACTGGCCAGCCACAGCATGGCGCGCACAGACACACTCGTACATACTGGCCTGACGCTATATGACCTTCTAAGGGTTACTGTCCAGACTGTAGGTTTACCCCTCTCACCTTCCCACCCCTTCCCAAAAAGGTACAGAAATGGCCACCCGGGCCATCACACCATTTCTGAGGGAGCAGCAGGGCTGTCCCGTTATCTACACGAACTTAGAGAAAAGCCAAACAGGATCGTGTGCTCTTTATTAGTGTACAGAACATCCCCTCTCCAGTGGGACCACTCTGCCCCTTCTGTCCTAGCCCACCCTTCCCCTTCCACCTCCATAGCCCAGCCCACAAGGCACTCCTAGCAGGCCTTTAGGAGTCTCCCAGGACCTGCAGTGTTTTCCCACTCCAGAGCCAGGGACTGGCTAGCCCAGCATCTAAGTACTCCTCAGAAACAGTTCAGAGCAGCATGAGTCATCTCGGGATGGCATGGTCCCTTCTGATCTCCCGCCAACATCCTCTGCAGGCCAGCCCACCCACACCAAAGCACCTCTGCCGATGTAAAGTTCATCTTGTGGGAAGGATACACAAATTCAATGGCACTTTCTTGCTGGAAAGAGGGCTGGCTTCTTACAGATAGAGATACAGGCTCTGGATGCCGGCCTAGACAGGGTGGTACAGACAGGCATGGCACCAGCCTCATGCTGAGAATGTCCCTCTGTCCTCTCCATGGTCACCATTGCCTGCCAAGGGTCAAAAGAGCCAAACTGCCGCTGCCAGCTCCTTCCAGAGCAGTCCCACCAGGAGGGAGCTCCTAAAATAGCACATCCAGTGCCTGCTGGATCTATCTGCAAGGGACACAGTGCTCATCTAATGGTTTCTCCAGCCCAACTCTGGCACCCTAGTGGAGAGGTAAAGCGCTGAACACAGCTGGCCCTGTCAGACTTGGAACAAGTACAGGTGTATGTGAAGAAGAAAAATGTTCTTATGTTAAAAGTGCGCTGCAGATACCTGCCTCCTGCCGCGCACATGGTGCTACTGGAGCCCAATCCACTTCAGTGCTCTCAAGACCAGCATGTCGCAATATGGTCCAGCACTGGAGGCAGGGGGAAAGAGCTAAGGAACAGGAGAGAGGGCTTCAGGAGACAACAGTAGTTGCTCTGCAAGCAGCAGATCCCTCCGTTCCTCCTCTTTTTAGCTGCAGAGCAAGTGGGACAATCTGAAGGGGCTCTAAGGACATGCAGTGTAGACACGCACTGGCTGTTTCAGAAGCCCCTGGGGAAGTGAGCAAGGCAACGAGCACACATCAAAAGTAATAAGCAGGCACAAGTCATGAACACGGGCCGTGAAGAAATCCCCAGCGAAGGAAAGGGTCAAACATCAGCTTATTACTATTGAACACTGGAGAACCGACACAAGAGAGAGTCCACAAAATCGCCCTACACACAGGAAATGTTTAAATCAGAGTTCACGTAGCCCCATCAAAGGACATCATTGAAAGAGATCTGCGCAAAAGATTAATCTGGCCCCTAATCTCTGAAGAAAAAACACATGAGCAGACAGTTGTCCATTGCATAGGGTTAAGTTAATGTAACAAAGATGATTTGAACCATTAGTTATGTCTCGGGTGATAGTTTCAGGGAAGAATGACGTGATTCAACTTGAGAGAGGAGCAACTCCAGCAAAGTTAAAATACAATAAAACTGAGAGAAGATAAACAATTAGAAAGCTTCACGTTTCACTTGAAACCAGCAGAAAGAAAACTACATTTTCAACTATTTATCTAATACCAACCACAGCGTATCACTGAAGACAACGCTTTTTACTGTTAGAAACCTAATACAGTAAAGAGGATTACAATTCCATGTGGATATACTGTAATTTCTTATTTCTCTGTAGTACAGTTGCATCACCTAGTGGACAACACAGAGATTGCATTAGCTTTACACTAGTTTTACAGTTTAGTTTGGAGTTCATTGAGTATCTTTGCTTTTCCACTGATATAGCTCATTGCAGTGCTTTCTAAAACTTAATTCCGGAATTACAGGTATCCACTAAAATATTCAGTAGAAAGAATCAGAAATGTATTTTCTTATTTTCCTTCCAACCTGCAACAGACTGATGCCACCTAAGCTTGCTTTGATAGGGGTAAAATCAAGTTCTTACAGTTGAGTTCAATCACTGAGCTGTGATTTCCCTGGTTTTGTGCTAAAATTATAAAAATGATGAATTTCACATGGTTCAAAACCAATTGCTAGTCCAAACTGAGGGAAAATTTGTGAATATTTTAGCATCCTTAGTCCATATTTATTGTGTAAAGAAACCCATAAGTTTGTTTCAGGACAATTTCCCTCTGTCCTAGAATTCATTATATCCATCTCTGTAGTCACAGATGCACAGAGTGCAAACAGACACTTCAAATTATGCCCAAGTGTGACATTCTTAAAGGGGTATTCTTTACCTTCTAGGTGGGGAGGGGCTATATACTCTGGGAGACATCATTTTTAAAAGCTCTTTCTTCGAGAATGTCATCTTTGAAATGTTTTCATAGTGTACCTAAAAGCTTTAATTATCAGGGTATGAGAGTTGATACTCCCTTATCTTGTCCTGAAACAGACAGGTCTAAAGGCACTTAGCAATGATGGATGGTCTCCGTACATTACAGCTGAAGAAAAGTGTAAACTAGAAGCCACTCTCTGTAGAAGATCAAAGAAAATCCATGCCGTATTTACATAAATTGACACTGGAAAGATACTGTTGTGAGGTTTCATGTTTATCATTTTTCAGTGACTTCAGACTGCACTAAATGAAGTCCCCCCCTCAAAAAAAAAAAAAAATCAAGCTGTGCTATTTCTGTCTCACGCTCTTACTACACGAAATAAAGCTTCTCTCTTTACACCTACCCAAACCCAGTGTTTTCACTGCAGTCACAGAACACACCCCTTCTTCAGCTCTCTCTGAGTAATGCTGCACATGCTGGAAGACAATCTAACTCACTGCCATGGTCTGTACCAGGTTTGTGTTGCTAATGGTAAAAAGGGTTGCTGAGATTTGCAGATACAATCCGAAAGGAAATTTATACAAAGGGGGAAATAAAGTATGTCTTTCCACACTAAGATCACAGCTAAATCCCTTCTTAGAGTATCAGAGAGCCAGAGCGAAACGTTAACAGCACGTCACTGAAGCCAAGTGATTAAGACGTTTGCAGCTCAAAGGGGCTCTAGTCAAAGCAGAGGCTGACAGTAAGCGTCTTCGCTCTTTGAAAACTTGATTTAGTATTCCGTAAGACAGCTGGAGAGCACTCCCGGTGCAGTCACTTCCTCAGGCACCCTAGTTCTAAGCTCAGCTTAGGAGGCCCTGTCTTGCACATAGTTTAGGTTTGATTCAAAAAAAGAATGTAAGCTTTTGCTGACTAGGCATGTATATACATAAATGCTGACTCATGACCTGTGTTACACTGGTTTATTCCTGTTAAAAATGCATTGCTGTTGATGCGCGTTACAAAAACACTAGTTCCGGTTTATTCAGGCAGGATTTTGCCTTTGACATTAAACACACATGGCTCTACTCAGAACACTTGCTACAGTGCTTAAGGTAAAGCTGGGGGCTTACTGCCGTGCTTACAGGCAAGAGACAGACAAGCAATTCATCCTGTCTACTCTCCCGCACTGCCACATACCCTTCCTGCACTCCCTGGAGGGCGTGTAGGAGTTACACAAGCAGATCCCATATGCAAACCGCCTGGTATAAATGTCCAGTCTATAGTGCAATACTGAAGCAAATAAATCTGTCAAACTAGTATCCATCTTGCAAGACACATGGTATAGAAGTTGTTCTTAAAATTGCTATCTGCAGAAAGGAAGAAAACAAACAAACATCCTTATCTGTATCTGCTTTAACTCTGGTACCATCTCAGTATGTAATTATAAAATGAGAAAAACATTTGTTCTTAGAGAATGAAAAAGTTTTTGTTAAGAGAAAGTAAGAGGTCAAACAGTTCCACTGTAATCATTAAAACTGCAGGACCTGTTCAAAGCAAGGGTCCCTCTAGCCCCATACCCTGTTTCCCACAGCGTCCACCGACACCTTAAAAGAGCAAGCACAGGTCGAGCACGTATAATACTTGCCATCACTACCCTCACAACCTTCAAGTATTTTGAGATCAGGGAACTACGTAAGATGGCTGGTAACCGCCAACAGCTCTGTCTTCCACGTATATGTGCTCTGCACCCATGTCAACTTTTGTATCCATATTCCTGAGTAACATCAATGGACTGGTTACCACATTCTGTCAGTTTTGAATCTGACTTCTTCAAGCTTCCTTTGAAAGCTTGCTTCCTTCTTGCACTGTGAATGATCAGTCACCATCCACCCTCTTCATGTCATCCATGACTTCTGTAGACCTTTTGCAGCCCTAATCAAAATGAACAGGCAACAGCGACAGGGTCAGGGTCTCAGCCCCGCTATCTCTGCTGTAGCCAGGTTCAGCGGTACAGAAGGACCCTTACGCAAGCTGATGAGAATTGCCCTCGGTGAGATTAGTAGAGATTGCATTCCCAAATCCAGTCATCTCATCCCAGGAGGTACGCCAGAGTAGGACGGACCAGAATATAAAATATGGTGCCAAGTGACCTGCAGGGGTTAAAAACACAGTTTAGGCAAATGTGAAATGAAGTTGACCCAAAGGATGTCATAAATGTGCTTCTAGCTCCAGAAAGCACTGCAGTTCCTCTCCAACCCATTCACCCTGCCCTCTGCTCTGAAATGTAAAGTAAGCACACACTGTCAGCACCTCCATATGAACAACACAGAAAGCCTGAGAGTACAAAAGCCTCAATGCATTAGAGTCAACAAGGCAGAAAATAGCTTATTTTCAGAATTTCCTAATCCTAGGAAGAAGTTATGAAGATGGCACCTCAAAACCAAGAACTTTTGGTTTTGGAAACTGAGTAACAGCAAAGTTACACTTCTCAGTTCCCCCCGTCTTTTGAACCTAAACCAACATTTCCTTCTAGGTAAGGAAAGGCCCTTCTCAGAGCTCCAGGTATCAAGACATTTCCTGTCCCAATGTCGTGGTTTAACCCCAGCTGGCAACCAAGCACCACACAGCCGCTCGCTTGTTCTCCCCCCAGTGGGATGGGGAAAAGAATAAGTGTAAAAGTGAGAAAACTTGTGAGTTGAGATAAAGACATTTTTAGTAAGTAAAACAAAAACTGTGCAGGCAAGCAAAGCAGAACAAGGGATTCATTCCCTGCTTCCCATGGGCAGGCAAGGTGTTCAACCATCTCCAGGAAAGCAGGGCTCCATCACGTGTAACGGTTACTTGGGAAGACAAACACCGTAACTCCGAATGTCCCCCCCATTCTTTCTTCTTTCTCAGCCCTATATGCTGAGCATGATGCCACATGGCACAGAACATTCCCCCCGGTCAGCCCCCCACTGGCAGGGCACTATGAGGAGCAGAAAACACCTTGACTGTGTGAACACTGCTCAGCAATAACTAAACCATCCCTGTATTATCAACACTGTTTTCAGCACAAATCCAAAACACAGACCCATACTAGGTACTATGAAGAAAATTAACTCCAACCCAGACAAAACCAGCACACCCAACAGACCCACACAGAAAAAGAAAGCAGGGAAAACCCCTGGAATCCTCAAATCCAAGCAAGTTTACACAATAACATTCTTGTTCACAAGGTACCAAAAAAAGTCTGAAAGCGCATTTGAGCTCGAATACTTAGAAGTTTTCACTTGTTGCATTTTTTCTTTAAATTATATCATTAGCTAGAATGCCTTTACTTACTGTATACAATTTCATTTATTTGAAAAAGAGAGTAGTCTTGTAGAAAATGATCCAATATATTTCCAAAAAGAAACACTTTTAAAAAACACAATTCTTAACAAATACTAGGAATAGTAATGAAAAAATCTATGATACATGATTCCCCACAAAATGGAAAACAATCACAACATAACCACAATTATGAATAAAATTTATATAGCTCAAATACGGGTCCTGCCCCGAAATGCCCTTTGAAGAAGTGTCTCTCTAAACAACGTAGGGAGCTCAAGCTCCCTCTTTAAGTCGAAACAATACTGAAAGGCAGTTCACGAGACTATCCCCTTGCAGACAGGATGGGAACATTTCTCAGTGTGATCACCAAAACTGACTGGAAACTTAATTGCCTGGGTGGTCTTCCAAATAAGAAACAGAGTTCAAAGCAATGTATCCTTTCAGTTCTCATTCGCAGCAGGAGTCAGAACAAGAACTACTGAGTTTGGAGGAAGCTTTGAGAGTAAAGGAGGGAAATTCACACTTCCTTACGTTCAAGAAACGCTTGGGCTGAAACTGCAAAGGGAATGATTTGGAGTCAGTCACAATAGGACTTATTTGTGCTCTAGTCCCGATCTATTACTCCAGCAATGAACAGGCACTACGTGAACAGAGGGCATGTACAGCTCGCAGGGAAGAAGTAAAGGATCAGGACAGGGCAAATACAAGTGGCTCTGTTGTCTTCCTCTCTGTCAAGTGCCAGAGCTCAAATACATGCTGAGGAGCATCTGCTTGACCCTATGATCCATGCTTTAGGCACACAGGCAGCTGGTAAAAGTCTAGGACTGCTGGAGCCCATATTTCTGGGGCTGCTCAAATTACCCCAGAAGCTGTTTTGCTCACAGCGGATGAGATGTGATAAAAGCTGCCTGTGCTGCTCCCTAGCACTTGGGCTCACCTTTTGTAATACTGAAGAAGGTCAAAAAAAGAACAAAATGAGATTCTGGATCCTGTGTGACCCTGTAAACAAAACTAGGCATATTCTGATGACTTTTTGCATTATTCTTTGCTGTTCAGATCCATTAAAACAGCTGAGCAAGGCAAATCCATGGAAAATGAGCTCCAAGTAGCCACAGCTATCACAGCTCCAGATGACTCAAGTTGTTGCCATATTCAAGTTGCAAATAATCTCAGCTGATTTTTGTAGTATCTTCAGATCTTCCAAATGTAGTGCTTCTACCAAAGCCAGGTGGTTTTTGAGGTTCTCTTTGTTCCTTTTCAACTGGGAAATCTGAAGTTTATACAAATGGGATTAAATTACTAAAAATTCAGATTAGTTAATATACAACATGAACATAAAATTTGTGTAAAGCTCCTCTGTGGTACGGATTCCATGAACCAAGGCAAAAAAAGCAAAAGAAAATCATACATGGATAGAAAGCAGACCAAAAACAAGAAGGGGAAGGGAAGGGAAATGTTTACCTGATATCAGGCTCCTAAGTCCATAATATCCTCAAGATGTTGCTCAAGACCAGATTCACCTCATACTCTCTCTGTGCATGTAAGTGTTTCCTTTGCAAAAGTGTCACCTTAATAACCCTTTTCCATGATAGCTACCCAACTTGACATGAAGTACACGTTGTTTGCCAAAATCCAGAAAGGAAGGAGAGAACGTTTTTCTAAGAGTACAGACCTCCCTTTCAGGAAACTGGCGGACATCGGTAGCTCATTTGGCTTGACTGGCTTTAATGAACACAGCTTCCACTTTCGGCAACAAGGCACTCATGGAAGGTCTGCAACTTCTTATGTGCCCACCTCATACAAGCCGGCATTTTCTTTTAAGAGGTAACCTCAACAAACACATTGATACTGTAAGCAGAGCAAGGTTAAAACACTTTTCCCATGTTTACACGGCTTCACGTAAGCTTTGTAACATGCTTTCTTTCTTTGCTGCAGCGACAAATTCTGCTAAGCAATTTAGTGCTGTCAGTCACCCTGGAAACAAATCCTACACCACCCCAGTGTAGTCACTCTGTTCTTACCCCAGAAAATTACACTGTTGTACACTTATGCTAGGAGAGAACAGAATCTGGGCTACCTTGTTCTTCCAGTCAAATTACCTGAAGAAGGACATGCTGTGTCTCCTCTATTAAAAAACGGCATATTTTTGCTGTTATAGTCAAAGTCTGCTGTTCGTTTCTGGCTGAAATTACATCACCAAGCAGCGTTCTCCTCCAGAAAGTACTAAAACAAAAACGTTTGAACAACACACAATTATTTGCTGTATTCCCCAACTGAATGACAAGCATCTGGTTATGCTAAGAATAACACCCCTGGCATAGGCAAGTAGGGTCAGCATATACAAAAAAGGCACACAGCTTTCAGATACAAGACCGGTAAGGCAAGCAAAAGAGAAGAGGGATTTAATGGTCTGGAGCAGAACTTTCAATCCTCCACCTCTACCCTTACAGCCAAAGCCACAGTCTGCACTTAGACCAACACTTCCAGTCTTCACTGCTGTCATGCTGCCACCAAGTTCAGCAGCACCAGTGAGAAGTAAAAGCTATTCACTCAGAACTTACTAGCATGGCTTCCGCTAAACCTCACCTCGCATCCTGATAAATTTCATGGGCTTGAAAGCAATACCACAGGGATTTATTTTTAGTTCTTATAATCAACTTATTCCACTCAGCATCAAATCTTCGAAGCATAAACAGCTTCAAACAAGAGAAAACATTTTTTTATTATTATTATTTACCATTACAAGCAAAGCCCAGGTAACTATTTTCTATTAATGCTGTTTAAGGCAAATTTGCCATTTGGAACAAATGATCAAAACTGCACTGACAGTCACTGGAGATGAATTTCAGTGATTTATTTGGTCCTAGAATTTCAGAAGCAGCCTGTGGAACACATGCTTCAAAGAAATCAAGCAAAGACAGTAGCATTTGAAAGTCCCATCAAACCAACAGGAAAAAGGTCTGCAGTCTGAACCTTAAAGTAATATCTCGTTCTAGAAATACAAAGGGAAAACAATGAGGTGTTTCTAGTGTGTAATACAAGAAAGTAAAAGACCAAAGCACCAAATAGGCAATGACTTTACATTATATGGTGTTCTTTGCCTTTCCTCTTTTCACTTCTCACCTGGAGTCAATGAGATAGATATAGGAAATCCAAACTGTCCGAGTATCTCACAAACAGCCAGCAAAGAGCAAATAAAAGAAAATGTCACATGCACATCATCTAAATATTCAAAAAGTACTGAAACTTACAATTCATCTGCTCCAAGGCTTAACAACTTGAGAGCTGTGAGGAGTCTCCAAGATGGCCCATCCCATCCAAAGGTCAGGTTTCTATAAAGTCAGAAGGGATGAGATGCAGAAAGTATAGGTGATCTTTTACAGCATAACAGCTTCTTTCCTGACAAGTGTCAACAAGTGAAGATCTGCTCTTCAGAACTAGAGGACTCCTTGACTCCCCTTACCTGCTTCCTTCCACAGGTTTCAAGGTCCAGACTGTCTCCTAGCTATCTCAAGCTTTGATATTAGTGTTTACCCACTTCCACTTTCTCCCACAAACAGCATGCAAATCAGCTTGTTAAATAAAACAAATAATTATTTTATGCTGGATTTTGACACTATAAGCAAATTTGGCTCAGAAAACTGAAAAGAAAGCTCACATGGAAACAAAAAACTCCAGATACCTACTCTAAGAAATCATGATCCTTTAGAATGGAAATTTTTGCATTTCTTTGCTTGTCCAGTGGTGGAAAATACTTGAGGAGCATATCTGCATAAAGACACATTTTAGTTATTTAAATAGTATGCAGAAGAAACCACAATCCTCATTTCTGAAGTGACATTTCAACCATATTTTTCAAGTAGCTACAGGACAAAGACCAAAACCTGCTACATTTTGGTGAACTTTATGTTAACATAATCAAAAACGCGTATACTTCTCAAAAGCTACCAGCAATCTCCAGGACTGCAGTCTTATAATGGAAATCCTGACTCAAACTGAAGTTATGAACCACTCTCAGCAATTTCAGTTTGTGGGGATCAGGACTTAAATCCCGAAGTCAATGCTACCATCTAAGACATCCCGTTGGAAGCTCTACAGACACGCTGGTAAGAATCGCAATTTCACAAAAACAAGTTTCCAAAAAAAACACTCAACCCCAATCCTTATATTCTATGCAGTTCAAAGTGGTATCAAACTCTATTCCACTTCTTGGAGATACACACAAATATCTTGATGGCACTTATAAAAGAAAATCATAATGCCTTAATATGCATTGTGCATATATATATGTATCTGCAAGTGCATGTACTTCTTCACTACCCTTTAGCTATCTCTTTGTACACAGATCTCCTGTTGAAGATGGATGGCATTAATACGCTCAGATGTTCTGCTCTCTACTGTTGTACCTTCCAATGTCAAGACAATCTATATATCCAACCTGATGTGACATAAACACAGCTGTGAGGGTTGTTCATGGCAACAAATCCATACTCTAGTAGCAGTCGCTGATTATCATGAGGCCCATAGCAGATAAACACTTCTTCGTATTTTTTGCACTGTGAATTTGTCCAAATTTCATAGCTTCTTGTCTGCTCATTAAATGCAGCCTTTACCTTCAAGAAATTAAAAATAAAAAGTTTTAGTCTTGGCAGGAAGACAGGGTGAAAAAGGAATCAGACCTTGAATATTAAAACCCAACAGTATTGAGCATTCCTCTAACTGCAATAAAACAGGTAGTGTTACAGATGTCTGAAAAGACAAGCCATTTGGACAATTCCACACCAGGACACCGGGATTACTCTATAAATACTAGTATGAAGAAGAACAAACATCAAAACCTTAGTCCGCAGGATGTGCCACCCACTGTGTAGACTTATTACAGAGGCTCCAGATCCGCAAATAAAAGATGGCTTCATGGAGAGCTGGCCACTTCCTTGCTATCCGAGCTCTATGTTGGCACACAGTCCCTGCCATAAGGTGGAACTGCTCTATACACTTTCCTACAGATGCCCACAAGGTTCAGCCAGAGGTGGAGAACACAGCAACCGTGTAACTCGAGATTTATTTTAGAAGCTGAGCCTTTCAGGGGAGCAGAATAGGGTTAAATCTATAAGTGACTCTTCCCAATAGCTACCCTGAATGCAAATATTACCCAGCCATTGTGGGCTTTCCCATGTACCTTTCCTACATAAACTGAAACATCTGAATCCTCTTTATTCAACTGCCTTGGGCTGAATAGCAAGCTCCAGGGTATATACAAACCATGAGTACTCAGCCTGTGTGTCCTCAATAGACAATTCCCCCACTACGAGATCTCTTGCTGACCTCCAGACACTCGTAACCCATCCCATAAATGCATACTGTACTGAAATAGCGCATTCACAAGTTAAAAAAACTAAGCAATCTACTTTTAGTTTCTTACCTGAACATTCGGACTGTGGTTTAGCAAATCTAAATATGGTGCTAAAGCATAAACATCTGGCTCAAGAGAAAAACATTCCCTCTGTGAATGTTTCATGTATATCGTCCTGGTATTAATAGTGCACCAAGCCCACTCTAGAGCACTGTAGTTAAAAATAGTTCCTGTGTTCTCAGCAAACAAAGGTTGCAGTGAAGAGAAAAAAGCCTTGGAAGACACGTACAACTCATGGACCGTCGCTCTCTGCTCCTGAGCCTTCTTCCTTAAAGGTTCAGGAAGAAGGCTTACTACATCATGATCCAAACAAACAGGGCAAGTGTATGTCTTGGGTAAAACATCGAGATATGGCTTCCACAGAGATTTCTCACCAGCATGCTTCTCTGCTATTAAAAATGTGCATAGTGCTATCAAAGGAGATACAGGAGGCTTCCATCTATTAGAAAATAAAATAAAAACACCAAAATAGCAGATACACAGAGGTGAGATAGGAAATAGATGCAGCAGTATTTTATCTCTCTTCTAGTTCTTTTAAATGTTATAAATAGCTTCTATTTAAAACTTCTTTGTAGTTCATCTCCAAGTCCTTTTGATGATTTCAAAGGGGCTATAAAAAGCTGGCTCACCTCTTGGGTTGGTTTTTGGGGGTTTTTGTTTCCTGGGGAGGGGGAAAGGGGTTTAGGAAATGTAACAAGTACTCAACTTCCAGATAGGTCTTTGTTCTGCATTTTCGAAAAGGCCATGTTTATGCGACTGCTTTGCAACGCCATTTTATCCCCCTTTGAAGCATGTTCACAAATTCCCAAGAAAGCATTCATAACTGGCATCTAGGTCCAAGCTAGCTCTAGAGGCAGGTCAAGTTCAAGCCTGTAACCACCCCTCCAGCTCTGCCCAGATAAAAAGGGATGCTCTGTGTGCAAGCCTTACTTACCTGAGCATTCCACATACATGAAAGTTCACAAGAAACAAGAAATACTCATACAAGTTAGGGTATTCAGTTTAAAGCCCTACCAGCACTTAAGATAATTAATCTACTAATGAGCAACCCACAGGAAAGTCCACCTTGCCCATAAAGTGTCACTTTTCACTTACTTCACAATGTATTCTCCCAAGCAGCTACTAAGGACAGTGCCCGTGGTGAGTAAGCATTTCACAGGCAGTGAAATAACCAGATCCCCTGCCTTTGAGGGAGAAAAAAAAAAACACAACACAAAAAACAACACACACAAAGAATAGTAAACATCAAGTGTAAATGACTCATCTACTATGTGATTTCTGAACAGAGAGCTATTCCCCAGAGAACACCAATGTCAGGAAGCAAACAGATGTGATGCTGCACTTCATAGAAACTGGCGTGGTTTTAAGACGGTCACAGTCCAGGTGAGGAGGACGACTGCAGTCAGCAGGAACTGTCACCTGCAGAGGGTTAGCCGTTCACAGAAAGTGTGGTGTCTGGCTACTCACTTTCTTTGTACTGAGATATATTTTAGATCAGATCTCACAAATCCCTGAACTTCCGTCAACATAGCACTATGTGGTAGGAATAATTTAGGTCATGTCTACCCTGACCTTGTTTGCCAAGCTGCTGTGTGTGTAAATTAGGTTTCATGACTGGCTTGAGCCACACGTGTCCGTGCCTGTAGGGAGAGGACATGAATCAAGTCAATACTCTCCCCTTCCCATTCCGCCCCTGAATTTCCCTATCTTGCTCAAGCCCAGTTGAGTCTAGCTCTCGTTTCACTCACTGCAGACTCCCAGCACTGTGGATAACCCGAGCCTCTGGCTTCAACTGCTGGCTCTAACTCTAAGCCAGCATGAGAACATACACTGCTCTCCACACGTGATTTCTCCACTGCATCTCCTTCCTCTCTCTTGCTATACTCTCTATTTTATAAAAGGCTCTGGGTCTGACTCCCCATTATTTGATATACTATTCTCATACTAGTTAGGAAACTTCTCCAACAATCCGATTTTCTGAGAGGCACTTTTCAGTAAGAGTTCAGTCTTTCTGTGCCAATATCTGAAGGGTGGGGTATTTTTTCTACCTTTTCTGCTGGGAATGACAGAAATTAGTATTCTATGAGCTGGTCTACCAACAAAGAAGGCGGCCATCAAAGTGAGGCTAAAGCCATGGTTTCACATTATGGCTAAGATAATCTAAAGCCAAATGCTGCTTAAAGCCGCATCCCTTTCCTCCACCCCCATTCCTGATACGCCATTTCTTCCTTTGTGCAAGCACTGGTCTGACCAAGGTGACAGATTTCAAGGAACAAAGCTATTAAAGCTAGTAATTTCTTTGAAGAGAGTTTTCTGTCAGTTTAGCTTCCCAATGCAACTTACCACATGAGTGTGGAAGAATGCTACAGCCAGTGCAAAAGAAACTGTGGGAGCCAGTGGCTGAGGAAGAAGGCATACAGGAGGGAAGAGGCCTGGCTCCTGGTTTCAGTTAGCCACTGACTGCCTTAAACTGGAACACAAGACTACATACCCTCTGTAAATGAGTACAGAAATGTCTTCATCCTACAAGTCATCAGGGTACATAGGACATCATCTTACAGATAGGTCAACACTGCAAATTTTGGTATTAGGCTAGAAATTATATTCACAACAGGGACCATGAAGACCTTGCCTGGAATTTTGAGCTTTGCTTGTTGCAAAAGTCATTACATCCCAAAAAACCTGAGGAGCTCTTGCATTAGAATCAACATTACTAACCTGAAGAGCTTTTGTCGTCATCAGTCCTCTTCCTGTATCTGAAGCAGGAACAAAGAGGATGCTTAAATATATCTATATATGTAAAATACAGGAGACTATGATAAGCTGAAATAAATCAACAGGCCAGCAAGGAAAAGCTCTAAAAGAACACATGTTGTCTCTTACAAATCATAAAAGCCAATTATGGATCATTTCAGATATATACCTCATTTCTTTGTTCTCTGATTCTCTTTTTACTTTTCAGGACCTGCGAAAGTCCTTCCCCTGCATCCCCTGCAACACTTGCTGTCCAGTACTAGCAATTACCCAACTTCTTTCACCCAATTTTTTCTTTAAACACATCTCTCATCACTGGCTGCTGTTCTTGGTTTCAGAGTGTTAACTAAACTTTACAATTTCTATTCATAATATTTTTTCTCTGATTCATACTATTCTCTCTATTCTCATTAATATTGCAAAAGTTTTTGAAACAATCTACTTAAAGAGAAAAAATACAAGTATATACCTTTACTGTAAATAGTACTAAGTGAATCACAACTCTAAAATTGTTTACTTTTCTGTATCACTAGATCTGCTGAACTTGTATAGAAAAGATGAAGACGTGATAACAAGGTTACGTTCCAAGACTGGAAAAACTAAAGAGATTATTTTCTTCTTTAAAACTGTGCTACTAATACTTAAAATCTTGACTTCTACAAGGAATTTGATATAAATGTGCGTGTTTTGTAGCATACTAGAGTATTCTCTTACCAGAGTTTAACATGAGAGGATCTTTATGTAAGAAACAGTTTACAGTACTTCAGGCCTCCATACCTACTTGTTCACCTTAAATGACATTCACGTACATTTGCCAGAAGTCCTTAAAGGACTAACAGTAACTGGCTTTTTTTTTTTTCCTTGATGCCAAGTTTGTGATTCCAAATGCAAGAAAGAATCTAACATTCTTAGAAGAATGACATATGTAACACCAATAAATAATTAAAACATTACCCCAGAACTGTGCTGGCCTTAAATTACTGTCTTCAAATCCTCTGTCTTTCAGCCACTTCTTAAGTTTAATGTATTCCAGTTTGTGACTGCAGTTGACTAAAAATATAAAAGAGGGGATTAATGCTATGTAATAGCACTTTACTGGAAAATAGAGGAAACTGAAAAATTTTACTGTATGGTAAAGAAAAACTGCATTTGGCACACTTTAGTATGGCATAACAATAGCAAGAAAGGATGCCCTTGAACTAGCTTAATAAGTCATTGGCCTCTGGGAACTAGCACAACTGTAGGAGTTACTCAGCATATTCAAGGGTCAAAAGCATTTAAGAATTATGTAGTACTTCCCATTAGCCAGAAAAGAGAGCTCACAATATTTACCATGCTCTGTTTGGGACTGTAAACAACTGCTAGAATACTTGCATAGAAAAAACTAACATTTATGAATTTTATTTCCAAAGCACAATGCTGTTTGACAAATATACGTCACAAAATGACCCCCTGACAAACTACTGGTTATTTTATTACTGAGCAGTACTTCCAGCGATACTACCTCCATCCACAAAACTCTGCAAGCATTTTCTTCTTCTCTTTCGACCTGTCCGGCCTCTGCTTTTCTTCATATTAAGAAACAGATTTTTGCCCTATGTAGACAACCTGAACTGTCAAAGAATAAAAAAAGTTACTTAAAAACATTTAAGTCCCTTTCAAATACCACCTTTCTTTTACCTCGGTAAGAGACATCAGAGCACTGCCCGTTTAACAAGCTGCCTCCTTAAAAGTTTAGAAAACCCACTACGAGCAAAGCCCTAAGCGAGAGTGGGCGATGGGGGTGAGGGGAAGCGAGGAAGACCGTTACCTCCGGACACCATCTTGCCCACNCCTGGCCTGACAGACGTGACCGCGAGAATCACCCCAGCGAACTGAACACCGCTTGGGACCGTCCGCGCCCCCTCGCATTTTAAGGCGGAGAAGACGGAGGAGCGTAAGGAGAAACGCCATCTCCCCTCAGCGGCCCAACGGCGGGTCCGGCTCCCGATTCCCTCGCGGGCTGAAATGGCGGTAGGGCAGAGAAGGGGATACTGTCTGGCGGTTGCCCCCGCCGCCTCA
>VZSZ01003070.1:564767-582794 GCA_013398815.1 Ibidorhyncha struthersii | reverse complement strand
TTTGCCTTACCTTGGGGATGAAAAACCGGCTCCCCGAGGAGGTGGTGGTGAGTGAAATGTGCCGGTTTGCAGCCAGGTGGGACATCGGGGGGAACCGGGCGGGCGGCTCCTGGCCCTGGCCGAGTCCGTCGGTAGCTGGGCGGGATTTTAGGAGCTGGTGAAGATTTCACCCTCGCTAGATGTCTGCTGGTGGTTAGTTGCAATCTGATTTGGAAGACAGACGGCAATTAAGTCCAAAGGGAACAAAACCAGCGTTTTAAACTCGCTTTTATGAGGGAAATACATCTTCTTTAAATGTGCTATGTCTGGGAAGAAAAAAACAAACTAGCAAGCAGGGTTTGTATCTAGAGCTGACTGGGGTGTGCAACAGGAGAAACTGTCTGTAGTCAATCTATGGTTCACCGTTTCACTCAAAAAACGCTAGAAGTGGGTCTCCTGCCTGGCACTTGGAGATCGAGCCCCTCCTCCCCTGTTTTTTTGAGCCCGAGTTTTTCAGCTTTGACTGCATCAAATTTAGNCCCCCCCCGCGACACCTCTTGGGCTTTCTTGAAACATCAAACGTGTATTTCTCTGCAAGTACTTTAGTAAGTTACAGTTAGCGTGCGCTCTAATGTAGTTTTACATAGTTCAAAGTGGAATTCTAAGTAGGATTTTAAAGAAAATCCACTTTAATCCATTTTCGGATAGCCATCTTTTGTCATTCCAAGTGTGAAACTTTCTTCTTTGCCTTTTGCAGTTACGGTCACTTTGACGTACGTTCAGAGAGGACAATGTCTAATGTGCCAGTGGCAGTGGTGACCGGGTCCAACAAAGGGATTGGATTTGCAATTGTACGGGCTCTATGCAAGCAGTTTCCCGGGGATGTGTACCTGACAGCCCGAGACCCCAGCCGTGGCCAGGAGGCAGTAGCAAAGCTCCAGGAGGAGGGGCTGCGTGCGCTCTTCCATCAGCTGGATATCGATGACCTGCAGAGCATCAGAGCTCTCCGTGACTTCCTAAAGGAGAAATATGGAGGGCTGAATGTGCTGGTTAACAATGCAGGGATTGCTTTCAAAGGTAGGAAGCAGACTGTCTGGGATAGTACTGTGTGCTACAAAGCTATGTGGAGACGGATAGTAGATTCATCAAGGATTTTACAAAGCTTCTTCTACAGGACTTCTGTGCCAGCGGCATGCTGCACTTTTGGCTGGGCAAGCTGCCTACCTTCTTAAGCATGATGAGAGAGGGCCATGTGAAATGGCTCTTTCTCTGGCATCTGTTGGGCTAACTGTGCATGTAGAGATGCTTCCCTGGAGTATTGCATTTCCATCACATACAGAGCATGAAAATACTTTAGGCACATCGTGCGTGTGAGCAGAGTTTGGTTTATTGCCTCAGTGCCCATGGGTTTCACCAGGCCCATGGGAGCCCATCATCTGTGTTAATATCAGCCGTGTTCCCTGGGGATCTGTGTTTTCTGTCCTGGGCAAGCCCCATACTTTGTTCTGTGTGTTACCTGTTGAAGGATTCCAGTTGATAAAAAAAGAACCTTTGGCCCTGGGTGATTTTGTCATCTTGGTTCATCTTTAACTTTCCTAGGCCATTCAGTTACCTATAGAACAGTTAACCTAAATCTTGCTGTGTTGAGCAAGAATTTAACCCTTTCATCTTCTCGTGGACAGGAAGGCATGGAAAGTGAGGAAGACACAGCAGTTGTAAGGTAGAATAGTGCATTCTCCTTGTAAGTGTTTTTATAAACAAATTAAGAATTGTGTTAGCTCCAGATAGAGCAAATCACAAGCATGACTACTAGTTCATTCCCCTGCCCGTACAAACTTGTTCTTTCCCTATTTTGGGGTGGGGTTTTTCTTGTTTTATTTTAGTCTCTTTGCCTGATCTCCAGTTAGGACATGTAACTGTGCAAGCACGTGTTGTGCTGACTCATCTGCTCACAGCATGAGTTAAGGAGGCCTGTCAGGTAGTACAGATCAAACATCATCTGCTGCTGAAGATGAAGCTTCTCGTGTAGTGGGAGTGCAGCAGTGGTGTTTGGAAGTCCAGCCACTGTCTATTTTGCATGGTACTTCACAGGAGGATTGCTTGTGTTCAAGATCAGCTTGATAGGAGGCAACTCAATATATAATTGTCTGAGCTTCAGGATGTGCTAAAGGTAGAGAGGTGTTACAATTTTCACTGTTGCTGTAAGGTTTTATCTCTGTCCATGCTTGTCATTTATAAAGCCTGCAGGTGCTCAGACCAGTATTTCTTCAGTTCATAATCAGGACTTTAGCTTAACCTACTAGTGACAGTGAGTTAGCGCAAGACTGGGCTGCAGCTACAGCTCTTGAAGTGCAGTGTGTGTTTCCCGTTGCTGACTTTGCAGCAGCTGTAGCCTCCATCAAGGTGGGTACCTGGACAGGTGAAGTAAAAGCTCCTCAAATTGCTGCAGCAAGATTTGCTAGAGCTCATCTGTGAGAGATCTTAGATTTATTATCGTGGAGCCACTGAACAGATAAGTAGGGAAAATAGCATGACCAGTGGAGTTCCTGTTAACATCCTTTACTACACCATAATTCTTTTTTATTCAGAAGTTGCTTCCAGATGTTGAACCTAGACTTTCTTCAAGCTGACAACTTACTGTGAGTCAGCAGTAAGTCATACAATTAAGAAACGTGATAGAGGAGCCAGTTATAGCTATTGTTGTGTAAGTATCTAGCACAGAAGCTGCAGGGTTTAACACCTGCGTAAGAACTTGCTGTGATGCTTGTATCATGTTTTGGCTTTAATTCTTGCTTTTGAGATCGACGTTTCTACACAAGCTTGCTTCTTGCCTCACCAGGTTTCTGCTACCATCTCAGATTTATGCTTTCCTTTCTTTATTGTAGTACTGTCTGTCAAAGGTTAGATTTACCATTAAATTTAATCTATTGTTCAGTTTTCGTGCTGCACTACGGATAGTCCATCAAAGTCCTTAGTCCAGCAAAAACCATTCATGTATGAAATGATTGTGTACCCATGGGTTGCCTTCTGGATGAGCTTCTGTGAGAACTAGTAACGCTTATTAAATCAAAGGAGTGTGTATCTATCAGCTGTTACAAGTAATATATCTTGTTAGACAAATGAGTGGGTTCTGGAGTGTAGGGAAGTTTCTGTCTTGTAAGCTGGGTATGGAAACAAGAGTCTGGAATTGTGTAGGTTTTTAGTTTCTTTTCTTCTCCCACTGTTGTAGCTTATGCAATGGGTCATGGCCTGGCTTCCTGTCTCAGATTTAAATGCAAGCAAGTGATGTGCAAAACTTGATGCCATCAGTGCCCATTGCTTGAGAGTATAAATAAGTTAGCTATTAAAGCTGTGTTTTGCAAGAAAAACACAACTACATTAAATACTAAATGACCTGTTACTGCTTCTCTTCTGAGTTTATGTAGGTCTAAGCTATGGAGACAAGTGAAGGCCTGCCTAGTGTGTGTAGGTGGCCTTCATCACTGCGCAGATAGAGCCTGTAGCAGAAGAGGAGGAATGCTGTTACTTCAATTCTTACTTCCTTCTCGAAGTGGCGGCCATGTAGCTTATGGCTGAGCCAAATTGTCAGCTGATGGCACATCCTACCCCACTTTTGCTGGTGGCAAGCTGTCAGTTCTGTTTGAAATCATACCCTTACAGTGCAGTTCCATGGTCTGCTTACGCTTACCTAAACCAGCTCCCTTTCCTAGCTGCTAATTCCCACTCCTTTGTGTTAGCAAAGATCTGTCAGTTCAGGGGGTGATTTATGACACAAGTAATTGTCAGTGTCGGGGTTGATTGGGTTGGTTGTTTTTTTTTTTTTTTCCAGACTGCACCAAATCTTACCCTTGCATTCTTTAAAGAAGCTTTTACAGTGTCCACTGCAATTCGGCACTGCTCTGACTTCAAGTCCCAGCTAAGAACTGAAGACATGACAACGTAAGAGTCAGGATATAGAAGCAGTTATCTGCCATGTTGTCAGATTTTAGTACCGGGGTCGTAGTCTAACTTTTGCATCTTCGCTGGTAGCATCCTTGATTCAGGATGTTCCCTTCTGATTTCTTCTCTGCCCCCTTCCCTCCCCTGGTGTGTCAGGACGGTGGCAAAGCGCTGTGCTGTGCATTTAAGAGGAGAGGGCATCTCAAAGTTTACTTGCATGTGGTAGTGGCAGCCCAGGCTGAGCACTGGGTGTAAGTACAGGCAGGTCAGTGGGCAGGTTGGGCAGCACACACTGGGAGAGCAGTCTTTCCTTACTTCCTGCATATAAAAGGAAGAAAGACAAATGGTTCGTGGCTTGGCAAATGACTCTGCAGAGTGATACAACCGACTTTCCTGGGTCAAAGCTAAAGCCCTCAGCTAAGAAGAGGTGAAAATCTAATTAGCTCATTATTAATATAATATTGGAGAGCTGGATCTTTTTGTTAGTAAGAATGTGAGTTAGTGATGTTGCTTTTTTTTCTTAGGTATCTTAATTGATCATGTGCCTGTTTCCTAACTATCAAAAAAAAAAAAAAAAGGAACTACGATAAACTTTTGGGTTTTGGTAGTTTGGTAACTTTCTTTCAAACAGTAGTACAATTCTGATTTATTTTATTTTCTTTTTTTCCCTCCCTTGCTACCAACTCTTATGAGAAGTTCATGACACAACTCCATTTGCAGTCCAAGCAGAGGTTACACTGAAGACAAACTTTTTTGGAACCAGGAATGTTTGCACAGAATTGTTGCCTCTTGTGAAGCCTTATGGTAAGTGTAACGTAACAAGCAGAGAAATAGTTTTATATGAATTTTGGCCATCATTAAGTGGGAAAATCCTGTCCTGTGTCAGAGGCACACTGCCCCATAGCAAGAGGAGTACACCTTGCTGTACTGTACGTAGGAGAGCAGATGGCCTCTCCTGACCCCCAAAATGTCTCTGCTGTGTGTATTTACATCTGCTTTCAAGCCAGTCACATTCTTCTGTTATTCTCATGGTCCCCTCAAGAAGACATAAAGAATTCACCCATGCATGTTCTGTCCATGTTATTTGCCTACATAAATGGTTATTGCTTTTGATGATACAACTAGGATAAGGAGATACCTAAAAACAGTGTTTCAGCTGAAGTTTAATGTGACATGCCTGTACTCGCTGCTGCTGAAGAAATCTTCCCTTCGTCTGTCTCTGTCTAGATCATAGCCTTTGCTGTGTTTGCAGCTGTCTAGTGATGTAGTTATAAATGGCACTTAACCATAAAATCATAGAATACCAGGTTGGAAGTGACCTCAAGGATCATCTGCGCCAACCGTAAAGATGAAGGTTACACTTGAAGTTGTACATTATGTTACTGTCATTTGGTGATGTTAGGAGGAACTGGAACAAAACACTTTACCAAAAACGGTAAATAGAGTGGACCAGGATCAAAGAAGATAGATGCAAAAGGGGTATTAGCAACATGCAAATAACCTGTACTCATTGGATGGCTGTCCTGCACACAATGCTCCTGTTCCTGAAACCTGGGATCACTAGGAGTGCCCTGAAAAGCTACTGACGTATCACAGATGATTTGAACACGGGGTATTTGGATCCAATACCAACACCAAATCTAAGGGGTTTTTTTTTGAATACAATTATTTTCAAGACTTGTGATCACTAGATATTTTCATGGATGTTTGGATAAGTGCTTGCTGCTATGAATGAAATGTTGTCTCTACCAACACTTAAATACATACAGGTTTTTAAGAGAAAAGAAGTTGAGTAGATGTGAGAGAGTTTGGGAACTTTTAGTCCGTAGGCATGAAGGAAAGGATAGAGTAAATGAATCTGGGGGGCTGGTAGGAGAATGAGTAAACAGTGCCAAAATAGCAATTTAGTGCTCTTGTGCTAAGGGTGAAGGACAAAGATGTTAATAAAGGCATTGGCAGAAAGGATTAGTTTCTGTGGCTTTTAAGATCTAAATCCTCATGTTCATTCCCTTGTTCTTGCCCAGAACGGCTGTGAACTAGCAAGCAAGAAGGAAACAGTGTAACATAATCTTGGGGAAGATGAGTGAATTACTGATTCAGATGGCTCATTCCTCTATACTGAACTGCTGTGAGATAAATAGCTTACTGCAGTTTTGCATGCTGGAATTTGTAAATCTTCAGGTATTCTGTAAACAAGCCGATGGTCTTACTGCATTAAGAACTAGATTGCTTTGGTTAAATTCTGTATTATTCTGGTTTTTGAGGTACATTCTCACAACACTTTACTCAAGCTGTTGCAGAAGTGAGAACATTTTCGACCAGAACTTTTGAGAGTAAAGTCTGGCCACCATTACTGAGAAAGCCACTTAAGAGTATGAATGCGCCTACAGATTGTAACAGGCTCTTTCCTAGAAGAACACATGAAGTTCAATAGAGAGCTTTTGCAGGTTCACACCTTAAATTATCCTCTCTGTTAGTATTCACTATCACTTGATAATTGAGTTAACTGTGATCTTCCAAAAGCTCTGCACAATAGCCCACACAAAATATTTTACAGCTGTTCACCTAAGCAGTGAATACACAACTGTAGGGCAAGCCCGCTTTGGTGTTTGGGCTTGTTTAATGCATGTAAAAGTAATCAGTCCTTATTCTCTTTCACCAGGTAGAGTGGTGAATGTCTCTAGTATGGTAAGTAGCTCAGCTCTGGGAGGCTGCAGCCGAGAACTACAGCAAAAGTTTCGCAGTGACACGATCACTGAGGATGAGTTAGTGGAACTCATGACCAAATTTGTGGAAGATACCAAGAAAAGTGTGCATGAGAAAGAGGGTTGGCCCAATACTGCCTATGGGGTATCCAAAATTGGCGTCACAGTCTTGTCCAGGATTCAAGCTCGGATGTTGAATGAGAAAAGAAAAGGTGACCACATCCTTCTCAATGCCTGCTGCCCTGGATGGGTGAGAACAGACATGGCAGGTCCTAAAGCCACTAAATCGCCAGATGAAGGGGCTGAGACCCCAGTGTATTTGGCCCTTTTGCCTTCTGATGCTGATGGTCCTCATGGCCAGTTCCTTAGTAACAAAACTGTTCGAACCTGGTGAGCTTATGTATGTGGACCCGTGCAGGTGGTAATATGACTGTGGGTTAGCCTGTCCCTCTGGTAGGGCATTTAGCCAGGGCAGTCTCATCCTGTCCACAGCAGCAGCAAGGTCCTTCGCCATTACAACGAGGGTTATAGTTATGGTACTCCTCTGGGATTAAGTCTACGTTGGGGTACATTTCCCAACAGCCTGCTCACAACATTGACTCACTGACTGTGTAGCCCCGAATCCTTTTTGTGGGTGTTCCAGCCCAGATGATAAAGGCTAATTTAGTGGTGCCCTAATGTAGAGGTGCCTGACCATGTTTACCTGAATTTACTCTTAATTAAATCATTGCTAGCCTTTCTCCCGCTCTCCCGAGACAGATCTCTGACATGGAGTTGGGATGAGGCAGCAGATGCCTTATGCTTTCTCAGTACAATAGATCTTTCTAGGGACCATAGTTGCTTCTTGCGGTTGTGCGGGGTTTCTTAGAGGCAGGGGGGTTGTTCTGAGACCTACAGTCTGATGAGTTTGGGGGGAGGCCAATGAGACCAGGACAGAATCACTGCTGCATAGAGATTCTTTATTATCAGTACAAAATGGAATTAGGTGAAAATAAAAATAGCAGTGATGTGCCATTAATAGAACTTTAACAGTTTGCTTTATTATGTGTATCAATAAATGATTACTTACTGATTTGTATTCATCCAGCTGTCTTACTCTGATACTAAAGATTTATAATGTTTGAAAATACACTTTCGTTTTCTGCAGCTAAGTTTGTAGCTGGAATGTGTAATGTTTGAACTACATAAATAGAAAATAAACTCCAGAACTGATACAGCAAACTATTCTTCTGGACTTCCAGTTCATTTATTGCACAGGCAGAAGTTTCCATATTAAAAACCTGGATTAAGCGCTCTCCATGTAGTAGAGAAAATGAACTGTAAATGTTAACAATACTACTACCGGGTAGGACTGAAATACATAATTATCATGGTAACGAAAACAAGTCATCCATGCAAGATCACAAGTAGAGGAAGCAGTGATGTGGAGAGCACCAAGTTTGTTTTATCATTTTAAATGTTGGTTATTGCATTTTGAATGCTTCATCTTGAAGGGTTGCCAGGGCATTTCAAGCTGTAGAGGTGGAGCCGTGTGGCAGCAGAGGCAGCCTGGGGGTAGGGCAGGGCAGAGCAGCTGGGACAGCCCCAGGCTGTGGGGCAGGGGGTGGCAGGGGGCTGGAGCGAGGTGGGGTTTGGTCGCCCACCAGGCTATAACCCTGCAGCTTTCCTTCCACCATGTCCTGCCAGCCAGGGAGGCACACACAGCCCCGCTTTCGGCAGCGGGAGGCTGCTGCCCTCTTCCTCTTGCTGTGAGAAGCTGAAGGAGCTGGAAACAATTGCCTATAAAGCTGTCATTAGTAATGATAAATTAGCAATGGACACGTTAATTCTTAATCAGGACTCAGCAAGACAATGCCAAAGTGGCTTAGTTGACTGGGTTTTACAGGGGCTTCCCCGGTACAGTTTTTGTTCAGGGAAGCCTTGGATCAAAAGACACAAATAATATGTGTGGTTTTGGTAATCACTTATCAGCGCAGAACAAAGGTGTGATTATTATTTGGTTTATTTTAAGGATACAGTAGCTATTGTTTTCATGAAGATGGAAGTATTCCCGAGTGAGTCATGCCCCAGAGCTCATGGAAGAGCAGGATGAGTGCTGCCCCAGCGGTTCTCATATTAATCTACTCTCAATGAAGAAAAAAAAAACCTGAGGCCTTTAGTTTAAGGGCAACAGATCAGTTACAAAATCTCTGTATAAAGTTTTTAATGCATTTTATGTACTACGGACAGACTGTGTACAGCATGATAGCTCCAAAAGCTCATCCGGTTAATACAGTAACTTGACTGTCATGTGCAACAGAAAGAACCCCAGTTTGTGTATGCTCTTCTAGTTGTGCTAATGGTATCTCTGCAAAATAAAACATGGCTGTTCTGATTTAGTAGTGATTTGTGCACAACTTTTAAGAGATGCAGTCCAACAGTGGAGAATCACACCTGGTTCTTCATACTTGAAATGCTGCTTGAGTCATTAAGTTTCAAAAGTTGCCTTCTGTTTCAACTTTCCAAGCAAACTTTGACCCAGCTTTCATACGGTTTGTGCAAAGACCAGGCTGTGACAGTCCTAGGTGCGTTTACCATAGCTGGACAGTATCCGTTGTTAAATATAAATTAGTTTCTAAGTATCCCCTATGCTCTATGAAGCTCCTTCTTAAGTCTAACTCAGGGTTTGGTGGGGGGTTTTTAACACTCAAGCCAAACGTGTTACAAGTTTGGAAGTTTTACAAAAGATGTATTTCAAATTCTTATATTAAGCCCTTTCACAGGGCTTGTTCTTTGTTAAACCTACTGACCCTGTTCAGGGTAAGGGAGCAAAGTGGAAGATGATGGCTAAGCTCGCTGCCTTTAGGAATGTTTCTCGTGGTGAAACTGATCATACTACAGACAGTTTCTTCTGGTATGGACAGAAAGAAGAGCAGAGATCTTTTTACAAGCTTTGCAGCTGTGGTGTGGTGCTCGAGGAAGGAGAATCAGCTGCGTGGGCACAACCTTGGCTGCAGGAGGTGGAAACAAGAGGCAGAAAATCCTGGCTGCTCACAGGACCAGTCAGAGTCAGGAAGGAGCTTGTGGAGGAGAAGCACATACCTCAGTGGCACTGGCAGGAGGACTGTGTCCCGGGAAAAGAGCTGGGACCGCGCAGGCTGCACAGCGCCTGTGGCAGGATGGGTCTTTGGACAGGGCTTGCATTGTTCAACAAAAACGTCTTTTTCTTTTTTTTTGAGCTGCCTCCCTGCTTCTCTCCCATGTCCGTTGTGTCTGATGTATTTTTTTGCTTTCGGATTCTGGCATGCTTGCCGAGTGGTTATTGTGTAAACTTTAAGGGTTGGGAAAGGGATGAAATAATAATGATCTGTTCTACCATATAAAACTTTTACGTGTGATTCGCTGTTTTTCTTTTTACGGCACATCACTGCCATTTTTACTTTGGAATTTATTAGCCAAAGAAAATGCCTGGCAATGCAGTGGCGGTGGTGACATGGGACAACAAAGGAACTGGATTCACAGTTGTGAGAGCTCGGTCAGTGGAGGCAATTTCTCGGGGACGCCGTAAGCTTGTGCAGAGCGCACCCAGGCAGCAGCGGCAGAGCATCGGGAGTAGAAGCTGTACCCGCTGCCCCATCAGCTGGGTATAAACAGCGTGCAACACCTCTGGGACTTTCCAAGGGAGAAGCTACAGACATCCCAGCATGCTGTTTGACAGTGCCACCGTCATATCCAGAGGCTGTAGTAGACCAGCTGCTCGGCAGAGCTTTGCTTTGGAAAGCCGATGGTCTGAAGGTATGGGGGCAATTGCTGAGGAGACTGGTCTACTCTCAAACTTTTTGAATCCAAAGGGGATTACAACCAGGCCATTTCTGTTCAGATCCCCTGCAATGCTGATAACTGTGGTGTGGGCCAAACTTTCGTGTCCATTATGGTTCCGGCTGTGTCATGCAGCACATTTGATTTTCACAGCTACACCACAGACACACCTAGAGAGTTTACCTAAAGAGATGAAGAGAAGGTACCGAGCTTTACATGCTGTTTCCTTAAATTTTCCATACAAGTGTTTTCCTGTATAAATAATGAAGATGAAAAGAACTCTTGAGAATTCATCTATGTCCATAGATAATTTTAATTGAACCCATCTCTTGTAGTAGTATAACACAACATGTAGGCAGTTTCCTGACTTTGAATGCTGTGGCATTCCTCTCAGCCTAAAATATGTTGCAAGAAAATTTAGATTATATATGCAGCGCAGTGTTACTTAAAACAATCGGAGAATATAATTCAAACTCCAGTCTCACATTAGAATAGGAAAGCTTTTAGCTTTTTAATCTAAAATAACGAAAAAAGAGAAGGAACAATAATGATGCTTTACAATTGAAATTCTTCAGTTTCATTTTTGTTCTGGCTGGACTTGATGATCTTCAAGCTCCCTTCCAACCTAGACAGTACTATGAGTCTATCATTCTGTCATCCTCTTTGAAGCCCTGTTTGAAGATTGGCTTTCCTCCAGTCCTCAGGCACTCCTCTGCTGTTCTCCATGACCTTTCAGAGGCGATGGGGAGCGGCTTCGCAGTAACATCTGCCAGCTCCCTCCACGCTCGTGGCTGCATCCCAGCAGGGCCCATGGATTTGTGGGTGTCGAGTTTGCCTAAACAATCTCCAGGGCGATCCTCCTCAACCAAGGGAAAGTCTTCCTTTCTCCAGGCTCTCTCTCTTCCTGGGGGAAGATGCTTCAAGGGCTGGCATTCGCGAGGGCCGGCCACAGCAATAAAGACTGGAGCAAAGGCGGCATTCAGCAACTATGCCTTCTCTGCATCCTCCATCGGCAGGGCCCCCACCTCATTTAGCAGCGGGCTCACATTTTCCCTGGTCTTTCTTTTGCTACTGGTGGAGAAGAAGAGAGAGAAGAAAAGGAGGTGCCAAAACCCCTGTGCATAAACATAACCACAGCTAGCATAAGTTCAAACACCAAGTCTCTGTCTTTCTTACAGACATTGACCCAAGGGATAACAAGCGCTGGCTGGGAGCAAACTCAAAGAGAGGAGGGGTGAAGAGGTGCTCAAGAGTACCAGCAGCTGGACTTAGTGCAATAGGGAAAGCCAAAAGTTACCGAGTAGACCTTGCAAGAACATCTCCAGCAAAAGGCAGAAGGCAAAGGCTCAAGGAGCCAGCTGAAAGGGATCTCCACCTGCAGCCCTGCGCAAGCCTGTTTCTCTCAGGGAGGGTGGATGTACCCTGTGCCATGGAAGCTTTCCAGAGCAGGGCTGGGGACTCCTCATGTGTCCGATGCCAGTTATCAGGACTCTTCCAGTGTCGCTGGCTGGCAGTGGCATGGTCTCGGCCGGCAGAAGAGAAAATGAGACCACCGTGGTCTAAGCTGTCCTGAAAAAGCTGCATGGTCCCCCCTAGGTGCCCCAGGGGACTCCATCTCTGTGCCTCTTCCCTGGCCATCTCGGGGCACCAGGAAGGTTAGTTTTCCACTGAAAGCGGCTCTCAAAGGCCCTGGCCAGCCTTAGAGCCAATTGCCCAAAGCATCCCAGACTGAGGCTTTCCTAGGTTTCTCATTGCCGATGGGAATTTGGCGGTTGCTCTCTAACCTCCAGGCGATTCCAGCATGCACATGTCTCCTGCCCAGGAGAAAAGGAGGCTGAGGCAACAATGTGGCAGTACTTTTCTGCAGTTTCCGCCCTTCTCTTTCAGGGTGACTGCTATTTAGGGAGGTGGAAATGGCCAAAGTTCTGAAGGAGTCGTGAAGGATGAGTATGGTTGCACAGGATGACCGGAGGCTACTTGAAGCCTACAGCCCCATCAGAGGGAGGGGGAAATGGGAGCTCTGAGAGACCCGTACAGTGTTTCAGGATGTGCACAGCCATGGGACGGGAAGTGAGTGTGTGCCTATAGGCGGCTCTTTGCTGGCCCGGAGCTGCAGCCCTCAGCAGCAAGAAGGGCTGGAGAAGGGGCAGCAGAAGCACCAGGCAGCCGAGGGCAGGAGGCTTTCCCCTCCCAGCGGTCCCCGGCAGAGCCCTGGCGGGAGGGTTGAGCTCCCACGCTGCCTCCCAGGGAGCAGCACTGCCAGCTCCCGGCACATAGGAGTGCCGCCCTCTCCCACCCAGCTCTGCCCCTGACAGAGGAGCGAGGGTCAGTGGGAACCTGAGTTAGAGAGGGGGTGAAAACAGGCATCTTGGTGGTCGCCGTCAAGGTGGTAATGGAGGTCTCTGCTGCCAGCCTCCTTTGCAGCCGCATCTTCTGCTCGACGCTGGTGTCACTCAGTGCCTGGAAGCCAGCTGGACCGTGGTCCCTACCACGTGCAGATCCATTTCTATTGAAAAGCCTAAACTACACAGCAAACAACTCCTAGCTGCCTTATCTATGTCTATCCAAACTATCCTACTGTCCTAAACATCCGCAGGTGCTCTTGGAGAAACTCCTCAGCTGGAACTCGCAGGAGCAGGCGCTGGATAAGGTCCCCTTCTTATCCAGAGTCTTGACATGACCCCTGGAGTGTCACGAGGGTCTGGTTTGTCCTCCCAGCCACCCTCGTCCATCTCCTCCTCCGCCTCCTCCTCACTGATGGAGCTTCCCCGCTGGCTGCTGCTGTCAGACTCAGCGCTCCTCTCTCTGAGCAGCCAGTAGAGCCCAAAGAGCAGGAGCAGGGTTTCAGCAGAGGCCCAGAACCACCACTGCTGGCAGGCAGCAAGCAGCAGGCTGTCCTGGGTGACGCCGCGCAGCTCCTGGCTCCTCTGCTCCATCTCCTCCAACAGCCAAGCAATTTCCTGACTCTGCTGGTCCTCATGCTGCTCCAGGAGGTCTTGTGTGGCCGTGTCGGTCCGGTCACCCACCCTCAGTGCATACTGCAGGATGGTCAGCGCAGTCAGGACATGGGTGATGCTCAAAGCCATGGTCTGCAGGAGGAAGGAGAGAAGGGGTTCAGCGGGGCTGGGTGGGAGGGAGATGGTGGCAGCTACAATGGGGGCAAGAGACGTGGTGGTGCAGGGATGAGTGGCAGAGGGGTCGAGGGAGCTCAGAAGCAGCAAGAGGAAGGCTGGTGAGAGCTGCGGGGACGGGGGTACATCCCGGCAGCCATCCCCCCGGGCTGGCAGCCCCGGGCCCCTCTGCGCCCAGCCCCGAGGACGGCCCCTGCCCTGCCCTAGGCGCTCCCCGCAGCGGCTGTGCCCTCTCCCCAGCCTTAGAAACCCCCCGGGGGCCGGCGNAGCCTCCCCCCCGCCTGCCCCACTCGCCTCTCGCCCGACCCATACTGCAGCGGCGGCGCTGCCGGCTGGCACCCCTGGTGACACCCCTCTGTGACCTGTCCTCTGTGCTGTCATGGGCTCTAGAGCCCCACAGCGACACCCTGCCCAGCCGGCCATGGGCGTTGCCCCTGGATCTGTGGCCCCTGACACGGGCAAAGCTTAAACCCCCCCAGCAGGAGAGAGCTCCCAGGGCCCCAAAACCTCCCCAGAAAGAGCAGCGGGGGCGGCCCAAGGGCGGCCCTGGCTTGCACAGAGAGCTCCATGCCCGGCTGAGCCCCGTGGTCGGGCTCCCAGCGCCCTCCACAGCAGCAGCACCAGCAGCAGCCAGGAGTCTCTGGGAGGAAGTTCTTCCCCATGCTTTCATATGTGTGCAGGTAGCACCCACACTCACCCTTCTGCTACTCCAACCTGTGTTGGATAATTATATACCTGCATTGCACCCGGAGACACTTGACTGCCCAGATATCCATTTATCAGAAGTGTCATGGACGCCTATCTATGAGTGGCCATATTACTACTGTCTCTAATGAGGAAGTTTCCCTAGTGAGCAACCTGGTTGAGCCCTGTGGTTGGGCTCCCAGTCACAGAATCACAGAATTGCAGAATCGCAGAATGGTAGGGTTTGGAAGGGACCTGGAGAGAACATCTAGTCCACCCCCCCGCCAAAGCAGGTTCACGTAGAGCAGGCTGGACAGGAATGCATGCAGGCGGGTTTTGAGCATCTGCAGAGAAGGAAACTCCACAACCTCTCTGGGCAGCCTGTTCCAGCGCTGTCACCCTCAAAGTAAAGGAGCTTTTCTTCATGCTCAGACAGAACTTCCTGTGTTCCAGTTTGTGCCCATTGCCCCTTGTCCTGTTGCTGGGCACCTCGGAAACGAGTCTGGCCCCATCCTCTGGACACCTGCCCCTTTGATATTTATAAGCATTGATGAGATCCCCTCTCGGTCTTCTCTTCTCCAGGCTAAACAGACCCAGGTCTCCCAGCCTTTCCTCATAAGAGAGATGCTCCAGTGGCTTGACCATCTTTGTAGCCCTCCGCTGGACTCTCTCCAGTACTTCCTTGTCTGTCTTGAACCGGGGAGCCCAGAACTGGACACAGTACTGCAGATGTGGCTTCCCCAGGGCAGAGCAGACAGGCAGCATAACCTCCCTCGACCTGCTGGCCACGCTCTTTTGAATGCACCCCAGGATACTGTTGGCCTTCTTGGCCACAAGGGCACATTGCTGGCTCATGGTCACCCGGACTCCCAGGTCCTTCTCTGCAGAGTTGCCTTCCAGCAGGTCAGCCCCTAACTTCTACTGCTGCATGGGGTTATTCCTCCCTAGGTGCAGCACCCTACACTTGCCCTTCTTGAACTTCATTAGGTTCCTTTCCAACCAGCTTTCTAGCCTGTCCGGGTCTCGCTGAATGGCAGCACAGCTTTGCACTGTGTCAGCCACTCCCCCCGGTTTTCTGACCTCAGCAACCTTGCTGAGGGTACACGCTGCGCCCTCATCCGGGCCGTTGATGAACATGTTGAATACGGCTGGACCCAGTACTCCACCCTGGGGAACACCACTAGTTTCAGGCTTCCAGCTAGACTCTGATCACAACCCTCCCAGCTCTGCCATTCAGCCAGTTCTCAATCCACCTCACTGTCCACTCATCTAACCCACACTTCCTAAGCTTACCTATGCGGATGTTACGGGAGACTGTGTCAACAGCCTTGCTGAAGTCAAGGTAGACAATACCCACTGCTCTCCCCTCATCTACCCAGCCAGTCATGCCATCACAGAAGGCTATCAGTTTGGCCAAGCAGGATTTCCCCTTGGTGAATCCGTGCTGACCACTCCTGATAACTTTCTTTTCCTCCACATGCTTAGAGATGACATCCAGAATGAGCTGTTCCATCACCTTCCCAGGGAGGGAGGGGAGGCTGACTGGCCTGGAGTTTCCCGGGCCCTCCTTCTTCTCGAGTGACCAGCTCCAGCACCTAGGCATACGCAAGTCTATGGGGCCAGATGGAATCCACCCGAGGGTACCGAAGGAGCTGGCGGAAGTGCTCACCAAGCCACTTTCCATCATTTATCAGCAGTCCTGGCTAGCTGGGGAGGTCCCTGTTGACTCGAGGTTAGCAAGTGTGGCGCCCACCCACAAAAAGGGCCGGAGGGAAGATGTGGGGAACTACAGGCCTGTCAGTCTGACCTCAGTGCCTGGGAAGGGTAGGGAACAGATCATCCTGAGTGTCATCACACGGCACATGCAGGGCAACCAGGTGAGCAGGCACAGTCAGCACTGGGTTCACAAAAGGCAGGTCCTGCTTGACAAACCTGATCTCCTTCCATGACAAGGTGACCCGCTTAGTGGATGAGAGAAAAGCTGTGCATGTCGTTTACCTGGACTTCAGTAAAGCCTTCGACACAGTTTCCCACAGCATTCTCCTGGAGAAACTGGCTGCTCATGGCCTGGATGGGTGCACTCTTCGCTGGGTAAAAAACTGGCCGGATGGCCATGCCCCGAGAATGGTGGTGAATGGAGCTAAATCCAGTTGGCAGCAAGCTGGTCACAAGTGGTGTTCCCCAGGGCACGGTTCTGGGGCTGGTTCCCTTTAATATCATTATCAATGACCTGGACAAGGGGATCGAGTGCACCCTCAGTAAGTTTGCAGATGACACCATTTTGGGCAGGAATGTCAACCTACGTGAGGGTAGGATGGCTCTACAGAGAGACCTGGACAGGTTGGATCAATGGGCCAAGCCCAATGGTACGAAGTTCAACAAGGCCAAGTGCCTGGTCCTGCACTTGGGTCATAACAACCCCATGCAGTGCTACAGGCTTGGGGAAACATGGCTGGAAAGCTGCCTGGTGAAGGACCTGGGGGTGTTGGCTGACAGCCGGCTGAATATGAGGCAGCAGTGTGCCCAGGTGGCCAAGAAGGCCAATGGCATCCTGGCCTGTATCAGGAATAGTGAGGTGAGCAGGACTCGGGAAGTGATCATCCTCCCGTGCTCGGCACTGGTGAGGCCCCACCTCGTGTACACTGTTCAGTTTTGGGCTCCTCGCTACAAGACAGACATGGAGGTGCTTGAAGCATTTCCAGAGAAGGGCAACGAAGCTGGTGAGGGGTCTGGAGAGGGAGACCTTATCACTCTCTACAACTACCTGAAAGGTAACAAGCAATAGGACAAGAGGAAATGGCCTCAACTTACACCAGGGTAGGTTTAGGATGGATACCAGGAAAAAGTTCTTCACAGAAAGGGTTGTCAAGCAATGGAAGAGGCTGCCCAGAGAAGCGGTGGAGTCGCCATCCCTGGAGGTATTTAAAAGACAGGCAGACATGATGCTGAGGGACATGGTTTAGTGGTGGTGTTGGCAGTGTTAGGTTGATGGCTGGACTTGATGATCTTCAAGCTCCCTTCCAACCTAGACAATACTATGATTCTATGATTCTATTGGGAGGAAGCCGCACCTGAATTTAGAACCAGATTGCGTGTATGCCCTAATGCCACCCCATTTCTGAAGATTTGTCCTTTAAAATGAAGACAGATCTCTAATAGAGCTGTAAACCACAGCAAAACGTTTTAATATTTTGCCTCACAAATTTCTCCCACGTGTTACACGTTTCTCAGAGGCTACCCGGTCTTTCAGGTGTCCCCGCTGCCCTCGGCGCTGCGGGCCAATGCTGCCTCGCGACACACATGGAATGTGCAAGAGCCGAGCAGGCTGTATGAAAGCTGATGAACAACTACTAAAATTTTATCGTGAGCAAGCACGTGCTGAAGCTAGGCCAGCAGTGCCGTTTGGTACCTGGCCCAGCTTTGGGAGATGTACGCAACTGGGGAGTGAAACCACACGTGGAAGCCTTCCCGCCTCCCCATCTTGCTTTCATCCTTCCAGCACGTGCATAAAGCAGTCTCATTAGCTGCCAGTAACTGGAGCTTTTAGTTGCTAGAAGACAAACATGCCAAATTATATAACTAAAACCTAGCTAAGGAGGGGAAAGGCAGTTGGTCTCAAGAAAATAAAAGAGTGTACGAACGTAAAACTTACTGGAGATCATTGCTGAAACCGTATCCATCATCATCTTAAAAGCCACAGTTTCTGTTCTCTCATCTTGAATAACCGAATGGGTTATTCTTTCCTTGACTTTTCCAGCTACTTTGCACTACCAGGATTACGTTCTGTTTGC
>VZSZ01003070.1:511080-563398 GCA_013398815.1 Ibidorhyncha struthersii | reverse complement strand
GGGGTGGGGGGTGCTGCCCGCAGGAGCCCCGCAGCCCGGGGGGGCAGCGCCTCGTCCCTTGGGATCAAAGGCAGAGCTCCCGCCTCGTTCACCTGCCTAAAGACAATGCTGGAAGTTGATGAGTGACCATCAACGTCCTGGTTTGCTAAGGAAGTTTGTGACCCGGGATTTGGAAGACGTGCCTGAAGGTCACTGTCAAGTGGCTTTTGGTTTGGTTTGGTTTGTTTTTTAATCTTCCTGCCTTTGTATATAAACACAAACACGATCTATTTGCCATATTTAGGTTATTGGATTTTTTCCAAACCTTGCTGACATCTAGCAGCGCAGGCATGTGAACATCAATGCACGCTAAATCGTTAAGTCCATCACTGCTTTTCTGGGTGGGAATACACTAGTCACTTGTCTTTTCACAGCAAAGTCCAAATAAAGTGTCTTACGAACTGAATAAGAAAAATTTTCCCCCAATTGAAGTTTTCGTAATCTTTTTTTCTTGAGTAGGTGCGTTTTAGTAATTTTTTTTTCTTGAGTCGGTGCATTCTATTTTACCTTCAGAATCTAACTAGATTTTAGTTAAGTAGACCAGCTTTTAATGCTATGAGAATGTTTTAGGACCTGATTTTCACAAAATATTTAGAACCTCTTTAAGTGCTATTGATAATTTAATTGATTCCTGTTCTCTAAGTGGATTCATGCAGGTATATTGCATTTACAGATGAAATTTGATGTGTTCTGTCAGCAAAACAGCTGCCTGGTTTTAAATGATCTGGACAAGTCTCTTATTTATGGAAGTGGCAGCACTCTCAACTTGGCAGAGAGCTTCTAGGATACTTACTAGCTTGTGCTTTGTTCTAGGGAGTATGAATACAGTCCAGGAGTCCAATCGTTAAGGTACTTATGTGAGATGAGGGGAAGATTCTTGCCCTGCTTGTTTTGGTGCAGTGTCTATGTCAGATGACTCATAAGTTCTGCTGACAATATATTGCAAGTTTGCCACTTTGTTAGGTTTTATGGGAGAGTTGACACTTCTTTTAAATCTTTGTTGGAGCAAGGGTAGCTGTGTCCCAAATGAATGTTACACTCTGCAAGGCAGTGGGGTTTTTTACTCTCTCTGCTGTGAGAAGCACTGCATACATCCTGGTGAAAACAGAAAATTCAGCCTTTACTGTAGCAAACCATCAAACAAACCCAGCCAACCAAACATGGCTGTGATGACACTGTGTGAGAATACCTTTTTTTTTGAAGAGGTGGATCTAGGTTGGATGACATAGAGTGGTTGTATCAGCAATGGCTGAATCCTATCAGGGAGTGCTAAAGTGGCTTAAACCTGCCTTTAAAATCCTTTCTCTTTTGTGGGCGCATCCAGCATTTTTCTTTTTCTGAGAGTTTGCTACCAAGATCTTGATGTAGTTATTGTTGTTTATTAAAGTTAGTGGATGATACACAATTGTTCTGTTGCTTATTTTTTTTTAAATGCTGTGAGAGGTGGGCTGCTTTAAAAAAACACTGAAGACTACTTAGATTTATTTTTGTGTCCTAACAGTAGGAAAACGAAAGCAGACATCTTTCAGAAACATTATAAAATGTTTTGTTATAGGGCTGTGCTTTCTTTTCTGTATCAGTGATATAGCACGGATTGACATTAACCTGTCATTCCTAAGCCACAGCATCTCTCTGGAAGAATATTTTTGTATTAGCTAACAGGAGAACTAGTGTCATAGGTAGCATAGGAGTGAAGGTATGATGTTTTCCTTATGTAAAATCCAGTAACGCCTGTTTCCCATTATTCTGAAACAGGCGTGTTTTGCTTTTTTAATCTAAACATGTTGTAAAATATGAGAAAACTAGGTCTGAACAAGTTGGTTTTCCTCCATAAAAGTATATGGATACTTTTTGGTGAAATAAAGGAAGATTTGAATGCGTGCCTTGATGCTTTGGCATAGCACCTGAGTCTTGTACTTCAGCATCTGCTGCTGACAAGTTGAGATGCAGAGTTCTGAGGGCTCCTTCTGCTGTGGGCTGAGAGGCCCTTTAATGGGATTCCTCTGGGAAGCTGAATTTTGATATGAAATATTTCACATTCCATGGCTACAGGTAACCTTTCAAAACACTGCACAGGTGATAAGTTGTGAAAACTGTTTACTTCTCCCTAACTCCATGTCAGCACTTTGACTGTTTATAATGAGAATTTATATTCCTTTCCGTTGTTATTGTGTGAGACATCCACGTGCATGGAAGGAAAAAACATGTTTTATAAACAGGAAAATGTGTCTGCAAAACTCCTAAAAAAGGCAGTGGGGAGTTGGAGTCATGCCTGTTAAATTATTTTTAGCTTTGTGTTGAAACTTCATCAGATGACCTGTTTATTGTGATCTGACAGTGCTTCTACATATTTATTGTTATACTATAGTATTTCAGGTTTGCCAGAACTTAGATACGGGTTATCTTTTTGTAACTGTGTGCATGTTTTAATTTACCAGGAAATTTCACCTTGCTATGAGAACTGAAGATGGATCCAGAAGAGCAGGAGTTACTTGGTGATTACAGATACAGAAATTATTCTTCAGCGATTGAGAAAGCTTTGAGAAACTTTGAATCATCAAGTGAATGGGCAGATCTTATATCTTCCCTTGGCAAGCTCAATAAGGTACAGTGTCACAGGAATATTTTTTCATTGGTTTATTATCTTTGTATTGCTATTAACTTTCCTCTAACTTACAGTACTTAACAAAATTGAAAATCCACTCCAGAAAAACATTCGTTCATAAAAGAAGGGTAACGGAAGCAGCTAAGTCAGTATCTTTTATATAAATGTGAGAAATTCTGGTAAAACCAACAGAGGTTTCCTTCAAATGGTATTTGTTTCCTTAATACAGCTAAGTTAATCTAGTTTTTGCATTGAAGAAACCCTCAGGATGCTGGTTACTCACTCTAGAGCAGCTGAAAAAGTCTTTACAGAGAACAGGAGGTCACAAGTTTTAGTATATCTTCTGAGTCAAGACTTATATTTAAAGATCACATTTACTTGACCATGCCCTTCCCTTGTATTTGGGGAAATAATTGATTTGCTGCTGGTGGTGTTTTTTATATGACCATGGAAAATATGACTGAATATAAGAAGAAAGAAAAAGACTCTTACGGGAAAACACTTAGGAAGTGTGTCCTCTCCTGCTACCCAAGAAACAAGATGTATGTTCATTGTGTCCCATTTGGTCTCTTCTAACATAAAGCTCTTCCTGAGTGTACGTGGGGCAAGAGTAGTTACAGGCACTAAGGAAATAGGGGTGGGAGGAGGCAACTCCTGCAGAATTTGTAAGGAAACGTCTGTTGTTACCTGATAGATGCCTCGCGTGCCTGTGCTATCATTGCTAAACCTTAATTCTACAGAGTTTTCAAAGAGGAGAAGAATCCATAGAGTTATAGCATCATAAAATATCTCTAGTTGGAAGGGACCCATAAGAATCATCAAGTCCAACTCCCTGTTCCTCACAGGACCACCTAAAACTAAACCATGTGACTACGAGCGTCATCCAGATGCTCCTTGAACTCTGACAGGCTTGGTGCTGTGACCACTTCCCTGGGGACCCTGTTGCAGTGACCAGCCACCCCCTCAGTGAAGAACCTTTTCCTAATGTCCAATCCGAACTTCCCCTGACACAGCTTCATTCCACTTCCTTATGTCCTGTCACGGATCACCAGAGAGAGGAGATCAGCACTTCCTCCTCCGCTGCCCCCCTTGAGGAAGTTGTAGACTGCGGTGGGGTCACCCTTTAGCCTTCTCTTCTCCAAGCTGAACAAACCAAGTGACCTCAGCCACTTCTTGTAAGTCTTGCCCTCAAGACCTTTCACCATCTTGGTCGCCCTCCTTTGGACATATTAATAGTTTGATGTCCTCCTTACATTGAGGCGCCCAAGACCACACACAGTACGCAAGGTGGGGCCACACCAGTGCAAGGTAGAGTGGGACAATCCCTTCCCTTGGCCAGCCAGCTATGCTGTGCTTCATGCACCTCAGGGCACAGTTGGCCCATTTGGCTGCCAAGGCACACTGTTGACTGATATTCAACTTACCATCAACCCAAATCCCCAGATCTCTTTCCGGGGGGCTGCTCTCCAGCCTCTTGTCACCCAATTTGTATGTATAACCAGGATTAACCCATCCCAGGTGGAGAATCTAGCACTTGCTCTTGTTAAATTTCATATGGTTGGCAATTGCCCAGCTGTCTAGTCTATCTGGATCTTTCTGTAAGGCCTCCCTACCTTCGAGGGAGTCCACAGATCCTCCTAGTTTAGTATCATCGGTAAGTTTCCTTAATGTACACTTGATTCTTGCATCAACATCACTTATAAAAACATTGAAGAGCACTGGCCATAAAATTGGGCCCTGAGGAACCCCACTGGTGACTGATGTAACCCCATTTACTATATAATCTTTTGATCCTGACCCATCAGCCAATTGCTCAGCCAACGCATTAGGGACTTGGCTAGCTGTGTGCTGGACAGTTTATCCAGAAGGATAGTGTGAGAGACAGTATCAAAAGCTTTGCTAAAATCCCCCCAAAACACATCTACTGGCTTCCCTTGGTCAACTAGATGGCTGGCCTTGACATAAAAGGAAATTAAGTTGGTTAAGCAGGACTTTCCCCTCCTGAACCCATGCTGGCTATGACTAATGACTGTGTTGTCTTTCAAGTGTTTTTCAGTAAGTCCCAGAATAACCTTCTCCAAAATTTTACCAGGTGCTGAAGTGAGGCTGACAGGCCTGTAATTACCAGGGTCTTCCTTCTTACCTTTCTTGAAAATTGGAACAACATTTGTCAAATTGAGATTTTTTTAAGGGCAGCTATGTTCTTTTCTTTTCAGAGGAGAGAAACTGAATATTGCTCTGGCAATAGGAGTTACACATTTTTGTCTTCTCTGTTTGATCATGGTTCCTCTTGAGTCAATAAGGAGAGCTAGAGGCCTTCAGAATGCTTCTCTCAAAAGGGAAAATTAAGAAATAATTAGAGTGAGAGATTTCTTACCTGTGGCAAGAGGTAGGCTTTGATCTTTTTTCTTGACCTGAATGTACACACTGAACTGATTAGCACCTACCTGAAACTCTTATTTAGGTACAGAATTGCCAAAATATGTAGCAGCATAGTAGAAAACAAGCGAAAAAGCTTTTAGCTTTTGCATCACTCCATCTGCTGTGGTATTTTATGGACTTAATCGTTTTAGGAGCTTAAGAATTAGTACAGCAAATCATCCCCAGTGTTCATCTGCTTCTGTCTGTTACCTGAAAATAAGGATGATATGTCAGGGGAATGTGCCGCCAAAAGGAAGATGTCAGTAACAATTCTCTTAATTCCTGTGATTACTTGGTCTCTTATATCCTAAAACATAAATATTGTTGTTGAGTTCTGTTAGTGTTGGGGGCGAGGGGCGGGTGTTTCTAACATAAGAGCTTCTACAGTCAGTTCTGAGGGTGAATGAATGAGCAGGGAGAAGATGGGTAGGAGGGAGGACATCACCAATATCTCAGTGATAAAACTATTTTTAAACACTACACATGGTTATATTCAGGAACCTGGGTGTCAGTAACTGGTGTGCAGTGATGCCTATTATTAAACAAACGTGAAAATGCTGAGAAAGGGAGAGGCAAAAGAGGATGAGTAAATTGAGGAGTTGCAGAAGTACTTTTCATTCTTCTAGTGCAGCATGGAAGATCTCTCTTAAGCACATCTTTCTTAAGGATCTTTGTATTGTTGACTTTAATTGTGGGCATTCTTGCTTACATAGGTGTAATATTTTCTGAGGCTTTTTCTCCTGTAGACATGCTTCAACAATACTTTGCACTACTGAGTCCCACAAATTAACACACACACATGCTCTTATTTCTATAGAAGCTCAGTGACATTAGGCTTTCAATACAAGGTCTGGAGGAATCAGCACAGGCTCTTGCTACTTAAAGGTGAGGGAAAAAGAATGGAGGGAGCTGATCCAGATCCCTTTGGCCTTGGCTGAAACAGGTGATCTCGGAGCTCTTGCTGCTGTTAATTCTGGTGAAAAGAGACAACTCTGCTACTTCTTTCTGTTACTACTTAGCTACCAAGGTTAAACTGAAGGTTGTTTTTCACAGTTTCTCGGTTGCTTCTATTGTTCTAACTGATGTTTCACCATGACTTGTAGAACCAGGGAAGCAGCAGAGAAACCAGTTGACTTTAATCTGAATGGTCAGCCAAATCAGTCAGTTTGTAGATCTAGAATGATTATTTTTTGTCACTTAGGGGAGATGAGCCTTATCTAACTTCGCATGACTTCAGTGTGGACAGCTCCACCTTGAGTCACTTTTAGGCAGAGAGAGGAATTAAGGGGGGGTATTTTTTATTATTGTTGTTGTGACTCATCTCTTGCTATTCAAAGTAGGTCAGATGAACGCTGTCCTAAAATTGCGTGTGTTCCTCACTGGTTTTATAGAGAGCCTGAGGTGAGTTACTGCAGTGTTGCCCATGATTTTTAGCAGACTGGGGCTTCTAAGGTTAGGTAAGATGAATGTCCCCTGCAGTGTTTTGAACAGAACTGCAGGTACCAAGCATGAGCTTGAAGCATGAGTGAAGGATGGAGAGAACCTATGTTTTCTAACAACAGCTAGAGTTTGCAGAATTTGCTAACTTATGCTACACCCCAAGTTTGTAAGGGAAAGATTTTGGGGGTTTTAATTTGAATAGGGTGGGTGTTATGCATCATCACAGTAAAGGAGAAACAGTGGAAAGTAAATATTTATAAAAACTTATAGAAGAATATGAATGGAGAGATGCAAGCAGGTGGATTAAACAGGCAGTAAATATGGATGTTAATGTTGTAAAAACGGTCTTCAGCTTTGCCCTGAAACTTACTCATATTCCACTTGTAAATATATCTCTCTCTGTGCTTTGCTTCTGTTCAAGCTCTGGTTACTATAAGCTGGTCTTTTAGTAGCTGCAGCCTAGGCTGCTCCATGCTTCAAGAAATGGGATTATCCTACTCTCAGTGCTGTTCTTGGATACATCTTTGAAGCATGTTTTTATTGTTTTTGGAAATCTGCATATGTTCACTGTTTGGAAAGCACTGTTTTGTTTTCAGATATTCAGTACAGATTGCTGCATCCAGAATACAGTAATCCTTTTCAATTGTCTTTGTACTAAAATGTGATTGTGCTATTGCAGATTTTGCCAGCTAGTTCCAATGTTTTAAAAGGATACAACTCTGCAAAATCACTTTGATGCTTTGATAGAAAAAAATACTTGGGGGAGGGGTGTTATCTTTTTAAACCTAGAGATAGGTGGTGGTTCAGCATATGTAGGTTTATCAGTTAAATAGGTGCTTTTAACATTGTTTTCATATCCAAAATGCTTGCCACTGTCTATTCAGAGTATAAACAGATATGTATATTATATACAATACATATAAAAGTATTCAAGTGGGGGGAACTTCAGGCAATTAAGAGGCTAAAAATATTATGAAGTTAGGAAAATCCAAGTGCATAGCTTGCATTAGGGTTTTTAATCCAGATTATAGGCGTATATTTTCCAGAAATTTTAACTCTGGGTGCAGGCAAACAGTAGATAAGTGACACAGTTCGCAAAATGAAGAACTGAGCAGTATTAAATGTTGGATTCCACAGCCTGTTTTTGTAGGGAAACTGTGAAAGAGGGTTTTCAAAAAAAGTCTCTGAAATTTACTAATTCATAGAAAAGCACAAAATCTCACTGGGCTTTTGGCAAGTGAATGTTTAAACTCCCCTGTTTGTTCATTTAATCAATATATTTTTTAAAAAAACAACAACAAACGGTAACAAAAAAGCCACCCAACCTACCAAAAAACCCCAACCTGCATCTATTTGACAAGAATAACAGACAGGCTTTTGCCACACGTATTGTCAGAAATACCTAATTCAACAATTTTTCAGCAGTTTTAGGATATCAGTTGCATGGAACTTGTACATAAGCTTCACTAGTGACTGTTGCTGCTGAGCCTGACTGGCAGGCCAGTGTCTCTTTTCTAAGATGTTTATTTATAGTTATTGTTCACCATGCAAACAAAATATTATAACACTTGAAACATCAGTTGTCATAGAGGGATTTATTTTATGCTTAGAGCATGGTTGACTTGCTCAGTAATTATCACAATATTTGCTTTAAAAGAGCACTTTCAAACTGCTTTTTATCCTTGGACACAACACAAGTGTGTAAATGCACAGATTATAAATTCTTGCAGTACTAGTTTTTAGTCTTCCGTCTGCAATTTCAAAGTAATTTTTTTTTCACTTGACTTTCAACAGAAAATAAGTATGTTACTTTTTGTTTCTGTAGGCTTTTCTTGCTTCAGAAACTTCAAGGTGAATATGATCTCAACCAAATACTTGATCTCTTTTCAGGGGGAGGGGAAAGAAAGGACAAAAATGATTGCAGCTGCACAATTATTGTTTGTTTCAGTAGTAACACTTAATGTCACAATATGTCTGTTCTTGAGGGGAGACAAGAGAATGATTCTTCTAAAATACGGATTTAATGAGCATAGCCATTAATTATACCAGTTGCTTCGTATGAGAACTCTGACTGCCGCGGCTTTATAACAACTGTTTGCTGAATTACAAACACAAACACCATTTGCCTTCTGTTGAAGGCAAGCCTTACATCTTTGAGAAGAAGGGAAGCTCTGCCTCCTAATTGCTTTATGGAACTTCACCACACCCGACGCACAGGTGCAATGTGCAGGACTAGAGATATTTTATACGTCTTTTTCCCCCCCTTTTTAATATAACTCCAGCTCCTAGTTTACAGTTTCCTCACAACCATTTTTAAACTTCGTGCTGCTATTTTTATGGAAGCTGGAGCTTTGTTTAGAATTTTTTTTTACTTACTTGGAAAATGAATCAGTGGAAAATGGAATCACAGGCTCTCCTTCTCCCCCTCTCCTCCCAGACACTGTTGTCTATAACAAGAATTATAATATCTCCTAGTTGAAGATAATCTTATAAATTGATGTGCTGCCTTTTTCTGGAATTCTAGTCATGTAAATGAAAATGCTTACATGATTTGCTTGGGTTTTTTATGTCTAGGCAAAGATCTAACTGATCTCTAGTGGTGCTATAAAGCAGTGCAGAATGACTTAAACCAGTAACCATGGATCTGTGTGTGTCTGTTTTATTTTAAGGCACATGTATACACTGCTGAAAAGAATAGATAGTCTTCCCTTTCTACCCTTTATAGCCCACATTCAAAGAAACTCTGAGAGCGTTTATGCATTAGAAAACGCTCACCGTATATAATGTATTCTCGAGTCAGTCATAAAGAAAAATAATCTGTAGAAAGTTGAAAACTGGACATGCACGTGGACACAAGTCATTACTTTGCATGGCTCATTTTTTCCTGACTTACTTATTAAAGTTTTTATTTTAAAAGCCAGTGGTAGGTCAAATACTTCTTGTTTTTCTGGGATTGTTGATTTCTCACTGATCTATGAAAACCAAACCCTGGGATGATATATTAAGTGTGGAGTGCTTGCGAGCAGTTCAGGCTTCTCAAGCCAACCCTCACTAGCAGTTCCGGTGACATTTAACACTTCTGCCACCATAAGTGCTCATGTGGAAAGCAGTTGGAGACAAGGAGAAAAAATAATCATGCATAGGCTTCTGCCCATATGTAACTAAAGACGGTCAAATTAAGCTCACAAGAATCAAAAAAATGGGTGAATAATAGATGTTGAAACCTGTGAGCGGTCCATCTGCGGTCGTTAGTGTTCGATTCTGAATGGGGAAGCAATGGTTTGGGATGGGATCCTCATCTGCATACAGTGCCGGTGAAACCAGGCTTGTTACCACAACATTTAACTACCTGTAACAGCTGAAATTATAAAGGCATTTCAGCAGTCCTAGATCTCACAGACAACTGGTTCTTTTTTTCAGTTGTGGGAGCTCAAGATATTTAAAAATCAAGCTTCTTAGCTTTGTCTGTTGGCTCACAGAAACTAATTAGCATTTGGAAATATGTATATTATCATGTCACTCTGAGTTCAGTGAACAGTTCTAGATCCATCTGCTAATTAATGTCTTTCAACCCTTTTAAAATTCTTTGAGCCCTGCAGTTCTGGGGAAGCTGTTAAGAATCTGAACCTTTCAGCAAAGTAGCAGCCAGCCCATCTCTCTGCTGGAAGGGCTCTAGGTGCAACCAGAGTCTTCTAATATATTGCAGTGTGGTTTAAAATCCCTTGCATCTGCCGGAAGATCAGAGACAGCTGTTAACCAGGAACACCCACTCTTGAGAAAAATTGTAGCTTGTGTCCGACTCTGTATTTCTTCAGCCCAAGTCAGAAAAAAAGATTACGTGCTTTTGAGAAGGAAATTTCATCTCAGAATCATTCTGATGTGATGGGCCAAAACTCTCCTCATCTTAGGTGTGAGGATCATAATAAATGTCTTCAACTCTTGCTTTCTGTGCAGAGGTGTCTTCTGATTCTTTAGGTGAAGCAATATAGTTGGCACATGTACATGAATGTAGTCTTGTTCTAAGTTAGTCTCACCTGCTGGAATTTGGATGTATGAAGCTTTCGGAGGATTTTTCGGAGTATTCTCAGGAGGAATACTTAAAAATGAATTATCCCTGAATATCCACTATTTGACTCCTAATATGCCTGGCATATTTTTTCCTCTTCTGACTAAATGTTTTGCTTAGCTATTCCTGATGTTTGGTGAAGGAGTCTTCTTATTGCTGGTGGAGATTTACTTCACATCCTTAGGAAATTAAATAAGCCAAACAACATTTTTATGAGATGGCATTATCTCTGTAATGCATCAGATTCTCTGTGTAATAAACAGTGAATGTTTTCATTTTCTACCTAGTTGATATTTTAATTTTAACTGAAAGAATATTAAGATGGTATTTGTTCAATCTTAAGATTGAGAGGAAAAATATGTACCACTGGTATATTTTTTTGTAATTAACTTCTTTTATATATACAGAGGGTGTGGGCAAATACTTACCAACCAATATAAACAGAATGTTTCAAAGTCCAGCTTTCAAACAGTCTTCAAAGTTGTTACAAGTATTAAGGTTTTTAATCTTCAATATTGAAATAATATTACTTATGTAATGTATGAGTAAAACTCTCAAATAGAAAAGGTATAAAAACATATAGAATTTAACTCCACAAATATAACCTGGTTTAGTTTCATATGTGAAATATTGCTGTATTCTTGGATTCTAGTTTTTAGTACCTATTAAAATGCAAATCTCATGTTCAGTGGGGGAGTGAAGGAAGGAGATAAATTGGCTGTAAGTGGCATCTGTCTTGTATGTTTGAGAATGGTGTGACATTTCTATTTACTGCTGTTACAAACTCTCAGCCTTTTTCTTCTTGAGTAAATTTTATTTACTAGAAGCTCTTCACTAACAGCTGGTCTCTCAATTTAGGCAGGGCAGCAAATGGGAGAAATAACGCAATAGTAGTCTCACAGATTCTAGCTTCTCATGCCCGCCAACTGCAGTCTTAAACGATAAGTTGCACACACGGTTAAAAGATGATGGGGTTTATCTCTTCCTCTTACTGCTGATGAGAGTATTCAGCATTCAAGTGAATGCCGTGACCATTGCTGAACTGTTTTGTTTTTTTTTTCTCAGAAATAAGCAAGGAAGGGTTAGTTCACTTTGCTGCTGCTTCTTCAAAACCTTTTTTCAGACAGGATAGAAGAACCTCAAGTTAAAACAATTATGTAGGATAAGATCATGACTTTACCTTTGGGAGAGTGAGGAATTTGCCTAATCCTGAATACCCCAAATGTCAATCTGCAGTGAAACATCTGTTTGTGCTAGCAGACAGTGACAAAGGCTAAAGTGCTATTACTTGCAACTTCTTTTTTTAATTGTCTCTGATTGAAGAGATGTACTCATTTACCCTGCTGAAATGCATGCGTGGTTCAAGGAAAAGAGTAATCTTTCCAAAGAAAGGTGCCACAGTTTGTTTTTTCCAGACACATGGCCTGTCTGCAATACTTAGTTAACTATTTCCTGTCCTAAAGAACTTTTACTTATACGTGAATATGGTGGGTATAGTTAGTAAAGCTTACTGAGCGCAGCCACACTGAATTACAAGTAACTTCTAAGATGTTATTGTCCCTTTTAATCATGCCTGCTTTGATCCGAAGGTTTTTTGTTTATATTTCAACTATATGTGAAATGAAAATTTACAAGGAAAGATAGCTATTTATTCTTACTTTATTCCCTGTCCTTAAAAGCTGAGATGCTACTCTTGTCCCTTCCTTACTTCTCCTGGAGACAGGATAAGGGTACCCTTTCTCTGTCCTGCCCTTTGACTTCCTTTTCCTTTTCTAGACAAAGTAAGACCAGGCTTTCCTAGACTGTTCATGACTGATTCCATATGAAAACTCAATTGCAGAATTTTCCCGTTTCAGTGTAACAAAATGCATTTATGAGAGAAAACTCTTAAATGCATTTAGTTCTTCTTGATGTGCTAGTAGGAAACCTTTGACATGCAGTCATCATATCCATCATCTTTTACGTTATAGCTATTTATTCTCATCTCCTTTCTTCCACAGGCTCTTCAGAGTAACCTGAAATATTCTCTATTACCAAGACGGCTGATCATCAGTAAAAGATTATCTCAGTGCTTGCATCCAGCACTACCTAGTGGAGTGCATTTAAAGGCACTAGAAACCTATGAAATAATCTTTAAAATTATTGGGACAAAATGGCTTGCCAAGGATTTATTCTTGTACAGGTAAACTTTTCTTTAAAGGCATATGAATTTCACAGTCTATTTTAATTAGCTAGATTTTTTTCTGATTTTTTTTCTTTTTTCTCTTTTTTTTTGGAAAAAAAAAAGCTCTGGTTTGTTTCCTCTGCTGGCAAATGCAGCAATGTCAGTGAGGCCTGTTCTCCTTGGTTTGTACGAGAAATACTTTCTTCCTCTCCAAAAGTCACTCCTGCCTGGTCTCCAAGCCTTTGTAATTGGACTGCTGCCTGGATTGGAAGAAGGATCAGAAATTTATGACAGGTGAGAACTATATTCATTTAAAAGCAACATACAGTATTTTGCTTTCCTAGGGAACTCTCAAGAAATTTCTGTCAGCTGTCTATATAGAAGGCTTGATAAAAGAGCTTCTAAGGTTGGGAGAATGCTGAGTCCCAGAAAGAGGCAACAAATAGTGCTAAAGTAGAAAAAACTTTTCCCCTTCTATTTTCATCTCAGGAAAAGAGGAGAGACGAGGAAAAGGAGGGTTAAAAATAGCTGTGCTGAGAGAAAGGAATAAAAACTATTTCTTAAAGCTCCTCTGAACTCCTAAATAATTAACCTGACTCCCCAAATCACTGCTCTGTTGATAAATTCAATTTAAATATTGTAACATGAGAGAGCAGCTGAATTTTTTCCAGTCTTCCTATACCAGATACTTACCCTCAGGTTCTGAAAACATGAGCAACTGTTATGAAATGTGTTGTGGAATAAGTGTCTTTCTCACTGTAATGGCAGTAATGACAATGGCATTCAGTATGGTAAAGTCAGGATCAGGAAGTGCACTGAGAAAAGCAGCTCAGCACCCATTTGTGTAGTGGTTTTACTTCAGTTACCAGAACTGTTTTGTAAGATCTTGTAAGAACTCAACCACTGTAGGTTTCATCCAAATGTTTCTTTGTTTAAAGAGTCACTAAACATTGCATTGGTAACGTAATTCCTTCAGTATTACCACTCTGGATGTGCTGGTTGTTCTCTCTGCCCTTTTTGAATCTTAAATAGATGTGTGTACGCTTAAAAAAACCAAACAAACAAACAAAAAAAAAAAACCCACACAAGAGTGAGATATGCCAGGCTGCATAACCAGTTGATTATGCATATGCCAGTTGATAAAAAAAATACTTCTAATGCCTCTTTTTAAAAACAAGTGTTAAATTGAAGGCTCATATCGATTGCTGGAGAGGCTAAGAGTAGATTGCATGTGTTTCCAACTTGGTGAGTGGCGTTCAGTTGCCAATTCCAGAACATCAGATCTATGGACAAGTATATACCTCTTATACATCTGCTTTAGAAAGATGAATTTTAGTATGTGATTATTGTCAGACAGGCTTATAAGTGATGGTGTATAGTTTTCTCTTTCCTACAGCACTAGCTGCTGGGGACTTGGGGGAGAAAGGGGATCCCTTGGAACTAAATCTCCTGTCTATCTGAAGCCTTTTTAGGGAGCCTGAACTTATTTTGAAACTGACTAAATTTGAAATAGTGAGTTAATGGGAACTGCCAACTAACTTCCAAGATCCGACTTCTGGTTTTATACCGTTTTTCCTATTCTTGATGGCATTGCTTTCCTCATCACCAGCAGAGATAAAGAAGTCATTATCCCACTCTACTCAGCGCTTGTCAGGCCACATCTGGAATACTGTCTTCAGTTTTGGTCCCCACTATACAAAAAAAGATGTGGACAGACTGGAGAGGGTCCAGAGAAGGGCCACCAAGATGACCAAAGGACTGGGAAGCCTGTCATATGAGGAAAGGCAGAGAGAATTGGGTTTGTTCATCCTTGAGGAAAAAAGGCTTTGGGGAGGCCTTATTACCATGCTCCAGTATTTGAAGGGTGGCTACAACAAAGATGGAGACTCCCTTTTTACAAGGAGTCACATGGAAAAGACAAGGGGTAATGGGTACGGGTTACTCCTGGGGAGATTCCAATTGGACAGAAGAAGCAGATTTTTCACAATAAAGAACAATCAGCCGTTGGAATAGTCTCCTCGGGGAAGTGGTGAATTCCCCATCGTTGGACACTCTTAATTTAAGATTGAGGTGGACAAGGTGCTGGGCCATCTTGTCTAGACCATGCTTTTCCCAAGAAAGGTTGGACCAGATGACCCTTGAGGTCCTTCCAACTTGGTATTCTATGATTCTGTGATTCTCTTGAAAAAACAGGATCACAGACAGGAACTGACAGTACATTTCACTGTGAAAGATTTATGTTAAAATTAATTTAATGTTATTTTGTGAAATATAAAAGTTACGTGAGAAAGTCTTTCTTTAGTTTACTCATTGTAATGATTCTGGTGCAAGAAAGATAGACCAAGATATCTTGTTGGAAGGTACGTTAGATTAATTTTAAGTTCAGCTTCATGAGAGACTCTTCACTGAATGTTTTTAGAATCTTTGACATTGGGGACTAACACTAATACATCCCCTGCTGTTCCTCAATGTGGAAGAAGTACTAGCTCAGGTTGTCCTTCATCCTAGAAACTAGTTCCTTCTTAAACACACACATATGCATGAGTTTGCACACACATACACACAAAATGGAAAAGAAAAATGGCTTGAGGACTATGTTATAAAGAAATGGAAAAGAATATCAGACTGGGGATGTGTCCTTCTTCTATGCTGGACTTCTTCGTCTTTTCTCACTGCTACGTTTCTCACATGAGGTTTTAATTTCTTCATTATAGTAAAATACCAGCGTACCAACAGAGTTGCCAAAGCAGAAAATGTGCCTCCAGTCATTGGAGCTTCAATGTGATTTCCTTTAAACTAATTTCAGTGTACCAATCCTGTATGTGATAACTGACAGCATGTCATTTTATTTCATGCGTTTTTTCATTCAGTGACTTACAAACTGAGCCCATTGATTTGTAAGTACAAATATGTAGGGTATCAGTTCTCAGCCTGATAAAATTGGCTTTCAGAGTCTAGCATCAGCTTAAATTATTTCCAATTCAGCATTGCACACCTCTCACTGTAAATATTTTGCAATCAGAGCTACTGCAGTAATTTGGTTAGAGCTTAATGTTTGCAGATAATTACTGGAGAAGTTTCCAAAGTATGCACAGAAACTTTGTTTCAGTGAGTGTACACAGTGAGAAAGGATTGAGAGCTTTTTCATTGTTTTCGTACAATTAGACACTGGCCATCTTCACGTGAAAAGGGCAATACTGATAATACAAAGATGAGAAAATTAAGTAAATAATGTCAACTACAATACTAATTCTGTGTATAATTGCCTTTTTATGGTATAAAACTGAACTAACAACATTCTGTTTTCTTATGTCAAATATGTACAGAACAGATGCTCTGCTTGTGAAGCTGTCCTTATTGATGGGCCAAGAAGTGTTCTATGGAGCACTCTGGGGCAGCGTCCTGGTTAGCCCATCCATCAGGCTGCCTGCTTCTCTTTTTGTTGTCAATCATATCAACAGAGAGCTTTCTGGAAAACAGCAGAAGTACATGCTCGGCACCGATTATAAGCTCACAGTAAGTTCATTATGCTCCTAGTAGAACAGTCTTATCTACTATAATACCTGAGTACTAGCAGATTGTGCCTTCTCTGTGTTCAGTTAGAATGATGTGCTCTTAAAATGTGCTCTATTTTGGAGAGAGAGGGCGAGGCTGATGGAATTGCTTAATACAGTTACTTCATGGGAGCATCTTACCTGAAATACAGCAGAGAACCTCCCATACCGATTTTGGTTAGCCTGAAGAATGCACGTCTTCTGAAGCTTCTGCAGTTTTTGGTAATCAGTACTGCATACAGCCTTAAAAGACTGAGTCCTTTTCAAATCAGAAGTTAAACCTGATAACTTTTCTCTACTTGTTCTGAATTTGCGTTAAAGGTTAAAGACCAGCTTTTCTATAATACAGTATATACAATGTTTAACGTTTTTTTCTCAAAGTGTTTGCAGTTCTGGAAGACAATTCTGAAATTCAGTATCTTTTTATTTTTTCAGTAAAATGGAAATCTTCAGTAGGTAGTAATTTATGTTAAAATTGAGTGATGGGATAACTGTAACACTAGTTAGAGTACTTTAAGATCTGCATTTTGTGAGGCTTCACATTCTGTCTGATAGCTGGTGGTGTCACACTGTGACATTCTGTACTGTTATTTCGTAAGTATTTCATAAGTCTTAACAATTCTTTTAACAGTATCCAGCAAAACTTTTTTTTAACTCGTTTTGGGGGCAGGAGTTAAATGGCTGAGTAGTTATCCTCTTATCTAAAAAGATACTGTTCACATGTAACCAAGTTTGCTTTGTTTCCTTCTTGTGATTATTAACAGTCTTTGTAGCTTAAATGTTATCATGAAGTGAAACACCATTGTGCTTTCTTTTCCTTTTACAGATAAAGTCTTTGTGTGTATCAGTATTGGATTCAAATGTCCTTGTGCAAAGAAATACTCTAGAAGTGATTCTTTTTTTCTTCCCATTTTATACAGCTTTGGTAAGAGGACTATTTAGGTAATGTCACATGGGTGCTTTGTGTGGGAAGGTGTCCTCTGTGAAACCAATCCAGCTCCTACCTCTGTTCTTGTCAAATGTCTGAATTTTGTACCTTCAAAGTCAATGAGCAGATTTTGCAGTTTCTTGTTCCGCCATCAATTTTAATAGTAGAGGAGACTCTGCTGCTTCTCAGACTCCTTACAGCTTCAAATGAAGCTGTGATTTCACAGTGAATATTGTGTGATATTTGGAATGTATTCAGACCTGAGAAACTGCATATGGAAAAAATATTGAGCTCCTTTTCCAAGTAGGATTTCAGCATTTGGAACTGTCTACACTACACTAAGATACTTCTGTTAAAGACTAGGAAAGAAAATATTACTTGAAACAAGAGCTGTTCCCCATCATTTCCTAACTTATGTAGTAGTATAGCCAGTATTTTGAAAGTAGCAAGTAATTTTAAGTCTTAAGGCATAACATAATGAAGTCTTCAGTATTTTTAGCTTAACTGTAGCTTTGTACCTTAAATAGGAAAATGATCACAATTGTGTCAGGTTCCGTTTCTTGAGATTTTTAGTATACAGTATATTTTGTTGATGATGGTTTGTTGCCTTTTTTTTCCAAAACATTAATATTACCGGTTTAAAAAAAAAAATCATTAAAAATTTGACTTGTTTAAATGTTCATAAACAGCTAAAGTATTTTTGGTTTTCATCCTAGGACTGCAATGAAAGCACTATTCTACTGCGCAGGACTGATTTAGTCTATATTCTGTCAGCAGCTACACAGACATTGTTGAGGAGAGACATGTCACTCAATAGAAGATTATATGCATGGTTGCTAGGTATTGTACAACATACGGTGATATTCAATATTCTGCATACCTAAGAGAAAAAACAATCAGCACTTAAAAATGTAATGCAGTTAATGAATGATGATAAAATAAAGTGTTGTTTATTTGCCATTTATTAAAGTACCTGTTTAATAAAATGAGCATTCATTTGGCAAACAAGTCTTCTTTCTCTTCAGAGGTGAATTCACTTCACCGTCTTGAATCACAGGATATCTGCTGAGTTATTTCTGGTCCCGTCCACAGTTCGTTCTGAAGTCATTCAGTGGACTGAAAGGAGTGGGGTGCTATTTTAAGTTATTTAACTATTACTCATGGAAGTAATAGTCTATTAATTCCCAGGTGGGCTTAATTGTCAAGGGGCTCATAAGAGAGCTATAACTTCTCCCCATCTCTACCTCCCTTTAACAGCATAAGAGGAAGCTAAAAGTGACAGGGCAAGAGCTGCAGCCGTGTAGTTGCATGAAGGTTGCCCTTGCTGGCCTCATGTCTGGACCTGGCCTTGGTTTTCGTTTATGTTCAGTATAGCATACCTGGATGCCTCAAACTGTGATACGTGGGCCGTTCTTGGGCAGTGTGTGAGCTAGTTTCAAGCAAAGTGTTGAAATGACAAAGGTTAAAAATGCAGTGTAATTTCAATGTTTGTATAAATGACATGTGAGTAGTGCTCTGTAGTGTAGTGTTTCTCTGTACTCCTAATGCCTCTGTTTATCTTGTAGGCTCTGATATCAAAGGTGGTACTTTCGCTCCAGACTCAACAACTTCTGAAGACCATGCTATTTATTTCTTTGGAAAATATTCTAAAGATCTTTTGGTTGAGGTTGGTGTTCATTATGTACAGATGTATTTATGATCCTTTCAAATGTTAGCACAAACTGTGTCTAGAATTGTTCACTGCCACTTGGTTTGTCCTTGGCTTTCTGTCTCTAAAGATAGCATCCTTTTAGTGGTTATATTTCCATCTATCTGAATGCCTGCTGTGCTGTGTTTATCCCAGTATTGTATGTGCTTACAATACAAATGGAATCTAATGAAACCAAAAGGTAGCATCTTTGATGAACTACCTGAATTATTTAAAAATGCTTCTCTGAATAAAATCAACTCTTGAGTACAGATGATGATAAGATTCCATTGATTTGTCTACCCTGTGTAGAAAATTGAGGTTCAGTTGTAGTTGGTACTAAACAAAATCAAATTTAGAAACACTTCAGGTCTTAATAAAATGGCAATCTCTTCTACGTATAACATTTTGATGTGTTCTTTTTACTAGAGTTTGATTGAAATTTTACATCAGAAATTCCCAGAGTCTGATACAGAGGAGCAGCATCAAGCTTATTTGAAACCCTTCCGCATCCTAATCAGTCTCCTTGACAAACCTGAAATCGGTAATGTTGCTTGTCATTTCTGTTATGATTGCTAACGACTGTTAAAATTTGGTGTTCATCACTTTTGACAGTAGGACTCAAGACAACACCCTGTACAATTCTTCCAAATTCTGATCAAGTTTGCATCGCATGTTAGGGCGCAGGGGGCTGTGTTCCTTGCCTTGGACCTGGTTCAGAACAGTACTCTGGAGCAAGCACTCTCTCCAGGTTATCTCTGGCTCTTCTGCAGAGCACTCCGCTGTGTAGCATGGATATGTCCTCGTGAGGATAACACTCTTTCACGCCCAGAAGTGTGATATGAGGGGCTAGTTAAAAAGAATGACTTCTGTCCCAATCCCGATATTCTGCTTAATTTGTTCCTTGGAGGTTAATCTCTAAAATACTGTCAGGTCTTTTTTTGTTCTGTCTTATAAAGTGGCCTCTATCTGAAAAACCACTGGTATTACTCTTGCCTAGGTTTGCTTCCAGTGCTTGGCTGTGCTTGCAGGCTTTCCTATATCATTATCAGACTCTCATGACCATGTTGCTTTTCCAGAGCGTGTAGTCCCACAGGCCAGCTAGCCTATGTGGTACTGCTGCCAAAGTGGGCAGTACCACTTACCTGCAGGTTCTCCAGCTGGAAATAACCTCTTATGGGTGTGGGGAGGTAGGGGTGCCTCTGTCCGTGGCACTGCCAGCTTGTGCTGGCCTGACGCTGCTGTGGGAGCTGTAGTTTCAGACTTTATGACTGAGCTGTGAAGAATTTCCTTCTCTTCCCTGTCACGTGTCTGTCCTGTTGTGTACATGAAGTTGCCAGCACCAGAAGGGTGAGGCTGTGCCAGCCCTTATTTTAAAGGGCAAGTTCTCCTTTCTCCATCAAAAAATTAAGCCAAAGTGACTTGACAGATTTTTAGGATTTAATGGTATTCTGTAAGAACCACGTACAGATAAATCTTTGAAAGTATATTCTTTGAATCTGAGACATATGAGAAGCCTACGGACTGGTTAACTGGTATTTGTTAGAGTCTTAACGACTGACTATCCCTAAGTGTTGTTCTTGGTATTACCCTCAGGGGTTGGACAGGTTGGAAAGGTGGAGAGGGTGAAGTTACCATTGACTACGCCTGTAGACTTAGAATAAAACTCATGTACTGAGACTAAATACTTGAGTGCCAGTTCATTTTGCAGACTCCTGTATCTGGTAAGCTTATCCTCTTTCATGGGTCAGGAAAGTCCTTTTAAGCCCATTTCCTGTTAAAGAATTATCAAAGCACTGCCAGGAGAAATGAGGATTCTGTATTGCTTATCTAGCAAATGAATGCTACTTTAGTAGGAGCAGTTGTCAGTTTGTTTATAAGACAGTGGTGCTAATGTTTCCTTCCGGTGGTTTTAGCTGTTTTTTAGATGTTTTTAAAAAAAATCTATCATGATGAAAGCTTTCTATAAAAAGCATTTTTATTTTCTGTCAAAAATGCTGAAGAAGGGAGTAAGGTTGTTACATTACGAATTTATTGATTAATCTAATTTGGAAAGTAGATGACAGATACTACCCTATTGTGTGTTTTATTTGGCTGACAATCAGTGTTAATCTGAACTACAAATAAGGGTTATTTAGCTGAACTGCATTATACAGTTTGATCTTTCTGTTCCAGTCAGCACACAAAATATAACTTCTTGAGCCTTAAGCCAATATGACTTTCACTTCCTTTTGACGTGGATTTAGCAATGCAACTTTTTTTTTTTTAAGGTCGCAAACTAAAACATAACAAGAATCTTTGACCTTTTCTGCTACTCTTAGTCACTTTAATTTTTTTTTTCTTTTTAGAAACACTCATTGGAATGCTTTACACACTACTTTTTTCAACGGTTCCATGTTTAGAGTATTGTAGTCGTTATTTGTTCAACTCCTCTATAGAAAACTTCAAATAAAACAAAAAAGTGCTGACCCTTAAAAATTGGGTACAGTTGTCAGCACACACCTAACTTATACTTTCTTCTTAAAACTGTTTATAAATACGCATTTTTTGGATTTCCTCAATTTGAACTTCCTCAATCTGCAGATTTTTTTCCAGCTTCTGTCACTCAAAATTTAATCAAGGCTACTATGTTAAATGTGTATTAGGAAATCTGCTTGTTTTCCTTATGGGTACAGATGTGGTGATTACTTTTGGCACGTGAACTGCAGATTTACGGTTATGATTCTGCCCACTTACAGATGATGGCAGTGTAGGTGCCTTACTGAAGTGACTTAAGTGGAATGTAGAACCAGTGCTATGGCTTTCCAAGTATCACTTTTTAAAAGTTGCCACAATGAACAACATGTGGTATTTAACTACATTTTAAAAAAAAAAAAAAAAAAAACAAATATTTAACGACATACTTAATTTTATTTTAACTGGAAAATCTGACATTTTAAAAAGCCACTTAAGCATTTTTTTCCTACTTGGGTGACTGTGGTTTTTTTTAGTCTCTCTACCCCTAAGTTAAGTCTATACAAGTTTGTAACTGAGCCGCCTAGTAATTACTTTGGTGCAAATACTGGATTCTCTTTTCCTTCAATTGTAGGGCCGCAGGTCGTTGGGGATCTGTTCCTTGAAGTTATTAGAGCCTTTTATTCCTACTGCAAAGATGCGCTTGGTTCTGATCTCAAACTTAGCTACAATCAAAGTGGCAACATACTTGCAAGGTATAACTACAAGTTTTCAACTATGAACTGAAAATGTATCATTTATCTTAAGCTAACTTATTAATATCTAACCAATTTAAGGAAAGTTAGGTTTTTAACAAAGTGACCTTCTGTACAGAAGATGAGATTTTTCTGTGACTTCCTTTTTTTCCCACACATGCTTGATTTTTCTTTGATTAGCAGAGAAGAAAATGAAGTACGCTGCGTATGTTTGGTGTTGATTAAGTCCAGTTATGTTGGCCAAGAATCAGTTTGGTGACAGAACTCTTAGCCATTTGATTTTCAAAGCTGAAGGCTTGATTTCTTTCATCTGGGAGAAAGGTGCTCAAACTCTAGCTATTCCAGAACGATTTAGTCATTGATTTAAAACAATCAATGTCTTTTAGCTTGTAGAGAAAAGGGGGAAAATATTTCAGAACACATCAGCTAATACTGTGATGTGCATGCTTTTAGAATCTTCACTAACATTTGTTTCTTTTTTTTCCCCTTTCACACAGTGCAATCAAAGAGAACAAAAACGCTTCAGAAATTGTCAAAACAGTCAATTTGTTGATCACATCCTTAAGCACGGATTTTCTTTGGGATTACATGACCAAATGTTTTGAAGATTGTTTCAGGTGTGTATGTTGTCAAATAATAGTGCTCCTCTTAAAAATGCCACTTAAGAGCTATCTGTGTAAGATAATAAAGTTTACTGAAGCATTTAAATTCTGGAAAGGACATAACACATGTTAGAATCAGACAGATATGTAAGTTGCATCCTAAAATAATTCAAGAATGCAAACAGGTGAACAATTAAATGGAAACTAGCAACCTGAGAACAAAAAGAAATTACTTTCAAAGTGACAGCTGAAGGAGAAAAAGGTTTGGGAGGGGAGCTGGAGGAGGTCTTCCTTGGAAGAGCAAGTGTTTTATGAAGAAAAACAAAGATATTGATCTTTTTTATCTCTTTCTAAATATAAGAGAGAAGATTATACTTTAAGTAGTAAGATTGTGTTTAGAGATTCAATCAGAAAATTTGAAGCACTTTAGCATCCCACATGCAAACTACTGTTTAGTAGTTTTTATTGTAACAAGAATTTTGTCAGGAAAAAAACTTACATAATAATGTTTCTCTCAATCTAGAAACAAATCCACACAGATGAGATATCCTCTTGAAAATATTAGCACTCCTCCTACAGTTTCAGAGCTCTGCACACTATTGGTGTTTCTTCTTGACGTGATTCCTTTGGTAAGGCAACCTGAAGTTAACTGCTTCAAAGTCTTAAGAAACTTTAAATTGAATAATTCATATTGTGATTACCTAAAATGAAAATAGGCAAACTGACATACATGTGCATATGCGTGCTGTGTCCTGCAAAGTATAGTTTTATGTGCTGACTTATATACGGCTACCTGTGCTGTTGTCTAGCAAGAGCAAAATTGCTGGCATTTCAAAATATGGTGATTCTATCAAAGGAATGAAAAAGTGTACCTTTTGCTTCTTGGGTAAATAATTTCCTGGGACTTTTTGGTCTCTTAGTAGCTGGCTGACTATCATAAGATGTTTAGGGTATATGATTCAGTGCTCATCGTGTGGAATAAAGAAAGAAGGAATAGCACTGAAGCAAATTTGTACAGCTTAACCATTCATGAACTGACTTTATCAATCTTTGGTCAGTGTTGCTAAACAGCTGAATAATAATATGTGATAACTATTTTAAACAATGCTTATTTATTTTAGGAACTCTACTCTGAAGTGCAGACTCAGTATCTTCCACAGATGCTCAGTTATATGGTGCAGTCTCTCCTGGAAAATATGGAAGTATTAGGTTTACCAGAACTCACTCATGCCTTAAAGACCTGTTTTAAGGTGCTTAGTAAAGTGCAAATGCCCCCTTCCTATTTGGACGTTGAGACAGGAAGTGGAAATGGGGTAGGTGTTTTTCAGCTACTCATAGATGTTTGCAATTGTTAGTGATGTAACTTATTTTAAAATGCTACTTTTCCAAACTTAAGCCTAGATGATAACTGCAGCAATAAAGATTTTTGAAACTTATCTTCTTTAGCCCCTTCCAGTGCTATCTGATGCCTTGTTATTTTTACTGGGTATTCAGTTATGACTTGTTTGAATTATTTGTGATGGTGACGGTGTATAGTCCTGTCTGAAACTTGGGCTACAGTCCTACCTCTGGAGAAGAATGTGATCTTAATGGTTTTGAAAAGGCACTCAGCATCATGCAGTTGCTAAAGATTTGATTTGCCAGATCAAGCCCAACTTGACAGCTGGTTAGGTCTGCAAGGCTTTCAGTGAATATTTTAGTTTAACACAATGTGGTATTATTTGTGTGCAAGAGACCATGATAGGGAGTGAGGAATAGATGGCATAAAGCGATCACACAAGCACAGCCTGCCAAAGTTTTGCAGTGGAACAAATACATGCATTGACTAGAAATAATCCAACATATGCAATACTGTTCTAGTGGTGAATTGATTTTAAGGAAACATTTCCATTTGCTAAGTACCTGTAGCCATGGATCTGTGGGTGTTTGATGAGTCAAGGTGTGAGGATTATACAAACATTTGTTAGGTTTTAAATGCAATCAAATTAAACTGCTTACGAATAACTATTTCTCATGATTTTGTAAAAGTAATCTGTATCTCGAAATTGCAAATTTTAGGGTTTGGGGCTTTCTTTCTGTCATTGCTGTTCCCCAGTGCCTGGCACAGTTCTACATAGTTTAAAATGATTTGCGCAGTGCCACATTAACCACACTAACGTTCCTGTTTTAGAGCCCAGTGAAAAAGGAAAATGTCGATGTAACCGTGGAGACTCAGTCAGTGCTGCAGGAGGAGGATGAGACTCTATTCCCTCCCTTGAAGTCAGAAGACAGTGGCATTGGTCTAAGCACTTCCTCCCCAGAGCTCTCTCAGCACTTGGGGGTGCCAACTGTGACCCTTGAGAGAGATGATGTCTGGAAGAAGGGCGGGAGCATTCAGAAGACTTTGTATTGCATCCAAGAGCTGGTTGCCAAGTTTTCCAGTAAATACATTTTTGGGGTGCAATTTCAAGAAACAAGTAGCGAAAACATCTCAGCAATGAATCTGAGTGGAAAAGAGAAAAAAGAGAATGGCTACAGATTACCTGAAGGTGCTAGCAAGAAAAAGAGCCCGTGGGATGCAAAGCAAATCACTGTACCTCAGTTTAAACAAATGCTTTCAGACTTGTTCTCAGTTCGAGGATCACCATTCAAGAACAAGAGTTCTCATCCTCTTCCTTCTGACTGCAACTCTGGTAATAAAAAGGAAAAGGAGGATGAAGAGTGGGACTTGGAACAAGTGATGCTTGTCTTGGGACCCCTTAGAGGTGACTGCAAGGAAGCTTTCGCTGCGGCTTGTCACCTTTTGTTGGATTGTACCACATTTCCAGTCTATCTTTCAGAAGAGGAGATGGAACAGTTGTACGTCTCTCTGTTTCAAGTTCCTGGTAAGAAAATGTTCCTTTACTGGGCAACTTGAGCATTTGAGGATGCAAACAGCAGTGTGAGCTTGGCTATGTGCAAGACATGTGACCAGGGCCAGTAGTAATGCCTTTTGACGGGGTTGAAGGCAAGCTGCATGTGAATTAAAGACCTACACACATCAGCATGTGTTTTGCGTCTTGCCGCTGAGGGACAATTTTTACCAAGCTTTTAAAATTCACATTCTTTTGAAAACTTTCACTACAAAACTTGTAGCTGAAGGGATGAAAAGACCTCCTGGCCTGTAGACCCTTGTGGCATGGTTCAGGATTTTCAGGAAATTTGTCCTCCCCCTAGTCTATGTCATGTCATGCCAATGCCCCCCGCCCCAGCAAAAAAAAAAAGTGTCAGAGGAAGATGGGTGTAGGTGGAGAACTGGAGCTCTAAACCATAACAGAAGCAAAACCAGCTCTTTCCTTAACCCTCAGAATTCAAAAGAGTCCAATGTAAGCTACGATACAAGAATAATCTTGCATTGTTGGAAGGTCTCTTTGTTCTGGGGATTCAGGTTCATTAGCTTTAGCAGGAGCAGTTATTTGCCTGAAGGCTACTTGACAAGATAGGTTTGTAGTGAATGGAGAGGTGGGAAACTGGAAAATTGGGTTCTCTTCCTCACCTCACTACAAATTTCTGCTGTTACCCTTAGCAAAGTGATGATATGCCCATCATCTACATGGGAGAGCTGTCTGCTTGACATGGATGCTTGCGTATTTGCAGTGCCTTCCATGTGGTTAGCAATGTAGCTGAACTGAGAAGGCTTGCTTTCATAATTGTGTTGCTTTGGAATATCACCCTAGGATTATAGAAGGTTATTTTCAAATTTCTTTTTTGCACACCCTAGAGAATACAGTACAGTTTAAAGCCAAACTGAGAGAACTTCTGATGATGAAGGTCTGGGTTGAATATGAGACAGAAGTTGTCTGATGTGGAGAAGGGAGAGTGTTCATTTTGTTGTGATGGTAAAGCAGCTAAAACATTTGGTTTTGAAGCCAGAGGTGTGAGTTCATACTTCAGAGTCTCCTGTTAAGCCTTAATAAAACTTCATCTGATTATTCACTCAGGAGGGACAAAGATGGCAAGACTTGATGTTAACCACATCAGTTCCCTGTGTTCTTCATGGTTTCTGAAATTATACATCTCAATGCTACCCAAGAGAGCATTCTTGGATCAGCCTCTGTTGTTGTTTTTGACAATGACAGCTGTAAAAAATAGTTGTGAATAAACATACACTGGAAAGCAGAAATCCACTAGTTACTGGGTTACTGAGGTCCTGCAAGAGCTTTTTGCAGGGAGAAATACAGAAAATAGTATAACTTGCTTTGAAGCAAGTCCCTTCTGAAGTAAGGAGCTCAACAACAGCATGACAGTTGGATTTGGGCAGTCTCTTTTGTCTGTTGGTCTTGTAGGCTTGGTTGAAGAATTCTTGGAAATATGAGAATAACCTTGAGATTATTCAAAAACTTTTTTCTCACTTATCTTCTGAGGCGGTTGTGATGCCAGCTTCCCTCTGTGGCTGAAGTCCTTAATGACAATATGCTGTTGTGTGAATGACTGCTATGTTCAGAACGTCTCCATCTTCACGCTGCTGGAGGTGATCAACCATTCCCAGTCACTGGCGCTTGTGATAGAAGACAGAATGAAGCGGTACAAAGTGTCTGGCCACAACCCCTTCATTGGAAAGCTACAGATGGTCACCCTTCCTCCCATTGCTCCAGGAGTTCTAAAGATCATCTCAGAGAAAACAGATTTCTACCAGGTGTCAATTTGCTTTTTCTATTTTACTGCCCAACTACACTGAACCTCTAAGGATGGGGTGGGAAAGCAAATGTTATTTGCGTGGATGTTTGGGAGCAGCATGTTTCTGTTACAATGACACACGCTGTTTTTTGCTTCTATAAGCATTTGAAAGCAATTGCGTTCTTCTTTGTGGGCTTCCCAACGGAATGTTCAAACGTGGCAGGTTATTTTCAAATTGCTAGTTGGTTTTGTGCCCAAATTCTTGGGGGGTAGGTGTAGTTGATTTCTGACTTGAAGGGTTTGGTTTCATGAGCTTGAAAGCTACGCATTAGAGAACTTTGATACCATTTCAAGTTTTCAGAGAAGAGAAAATGTTAGTGGGTGGATAATAACAAAAACTTTCCATCGTCCTTGTTGTAAGTATATATATTTCCAAGATGCTTGCTTCCTCCTGACCATTTATTGATATTAGTGTTGCTGTGAGGGTTGGTTCCAATACCCTTTTCTTAATTACTGTGTTTCCAATTGCTGTGCCTGACAAATGTACAACCTGTTAAATTTTGACCAGAAAATAGAAGCAGAAATGCTTTTCTTAACTTCTGGTGCACGTACGTTTGAATTACCTGTCCTACTAGGGTCAGAAAGCTTCATTTCTTTAGGTCTGAGTGTATGACCTGAATTCTTGTTCTTTGCTAAACTAAGACGATTTGGAAATCCCTTTTTGGTAATAGTGGGCATTTATGCAATAGAAAGCTTTTAAGTCAGGGAAGAAATGGCACTTATTATTATCGTTATTATAATAATTATTGTTTTTATTAAATGTTGTTATTTTTCCATAGAGAGTAGCATGTGTGCTCTGGAATCAGCTGAACAAAGAGACACGGGAACATCATATTGCCTGCGTGGAACTGTTCTACAGGCTGCACTGCTTGGCACCATCTGCAAATATCTGCGAAGACATCATCTGCCATGCACTTTTGGATCATGATAAAGTAAGTCCTGTATTCACTGGGGCCCTTTCATCACTGTAGAGTTGTTCCAGTGCTTCCCAGACTGCCTCCAGTTCTCTCCCACCCCATGTCTTCACTCCCATGGTCCCTCTGTTTTCCAAGAGTCTGACAAACTCTGTCCACGCCTTTACAATTCCCTGGGATTTATTCGGCATGGGACTACTGCTAAACTTAATCCCTGGATGCAAGGTCTATCAGTCAATGCTGGAGCTTTTTTAGTTTCGGCCCAAATCAGGTAGTATCTAAAAACTTGTAGTTTTGGTCAGTATTTCCAAACTGACCCAGCTCCACCAGTAACTCTAAAAAAATCTTATTTTGTGTTGATTTTGTAAACTTCGTATTCCAACAAAAGACTTTATTACCTTGTAAATGTATGTCAACATAATGTTGACCCTGTGTCCACCTTAATATTTAGTTCTCATAATAAGTAAGCTGTATTTTAAGTGAGCCAGTTATTAATTATTTTACTTACCTAGTTTAATGACAGAACAGTTCTTTAATAACTTACGGCATATTTGTGAGAAGTGCCTTGCACAATAAAACTTAAAACAGCCACCTTCAGTCTTTGGTATTGTTTTCATATATTTCCTCTTGCAATTTTGAAACTTAAAAGTTTGGTAATCTTTTAAAATCTTTCAAACGAAATTACCAGTAACAAACACTGCCTAATATACCAATGTCTTCCCATTTGTCATCCAACTTTTAAACCTCCCTAACACCAAATCAAGACTAAAATGTTTATACACAAGAATCCTGAAATACATTTCTGGTGTATTGGCACATCTTTTTTTGCTCCTACGAACACCGTGGCTGTTGAGTTTTAGTTGTGCATTCATGGATATATGACTTTTTGGTTTAAACTATTGCAAAATAGAAAAGTGCTCTCAAACTACCTGCAAAAGATTAGCAGTCATCTACACAATAACTGTTGTTCTGCTAGAGGTTTAAAAATCACTAAAACTTTACTCAGAGTTAATGCTGCAAAAATATGTATCTGTCTTGTTTCCTTGCAAAGGGGACAAGGCTGGAAGCACTGTTCAGATTCTCTGTCATGTGGCATCTGACCAGAGAGATCCAAGGCAGCAGAGTGACTTCTCACAATCGGTCCTTTGATAGGTATTTTCCATTTCCACTGGCTTGGACTTGCATTTATATATTTAACCGTATTATGCTTTGTTCTGTTCTTTTTTCTGAGGTAGGAAAAAGCTCTCTGTAGAGAGAACAAAAAATGAGTAAAAGGAAGATCTTCAGCTTCTCTTGACCTATTACCTTTGTAAAGCAGTCTGCGTGCGTGGTGCGTTTTCTTGTGTGAAGGAAGTTTCTGTAAAAATAGACAGAGCTTCATATATGAAGAGTAGCTTGCAGACAAGTTTCTGCATAGCAGACATTTTTTATCTTGGATTGGTTTAGATTTTTTTTCCAAAGAAAATAGAACCAGCTACTTGTGCAAAAGAAAAAAAAAATTACCTTATTTTAGTTTTACTTCCTATTTACGAGACCATAACCTTTGTATAAAATGAGACAAAAGCATTAAGAGTCTTTCTAAATAAAAATATGCTGCTCTTCTAGACTGTGTGAGTATATGTATGGCCTAGCTTCTATGAACGCATGTGTACTTGACCTCGAGTCAGGAAAATGTGCATGATCGAGCTATTGTTCACAGACATGAGCCATTGGCTAGTGCTCGCTTGAACATGCACTTTGTCTGTTCCCTGCCACTATTTTGTTGTTTGCATTAACTTTTGTAGGGATATAAATCGTACTTCTTCGTTTTGATTTCTCCACTCAGGTCTCTGTTTGTGGTACTGGACAGTCTCAATTGTTCAGATGGCGCAATTGGTGCTGCAGCACAGGGCTGGCTGATCCGTGCTCTTTCACTTAATGATGTTGCACGGATTCTTGAACCAGTCCTGCTGCTGCTGCTTCATCCAAAGACACAGCGCACGTCCATCCACTACATCAAACAGAAAAATTCAGCAGGTAAAACTGTTCTTGGACTGAAACTGTAAGTGCTAACATAGCATTGCGTACTCCTGAACGCCTACTGAAGGTAGTCTCTGAAATGCAATGGCAATATTACCCTGAGTTGTCTTGCATCAGTTTCATAGTTTCCTCCTCATCCAAGTACCTATAGTGATGCCTAAAACAGAGTTCAGGAGTAAGTCATGCTAGTTGAAGGCCTAATGATCATTCTGTTACAGTGGCTGCACCTACACTGTTGGTATGGATTGCTCCCTGCTTTGCTCTGGGATCTTGTCCCACACTTGTCATTGCCATTCCTGGGTGATCCACACTGCATGTGTATTCACTGTTTACAGGATCCCTTCTCGAGCAAAACTAGGTCTGCAACCAAATGAAATCCAGGAGCAGTTTGGTGACTGTGTCAGTCCAGGAACTGTTCCAGTAGGCAGGATGGACAGGCAAATCTTACTCTCTCTGCCCAGTCTTGCCCCAGCACACCATGCACCCTCATACCAGGTTTCTTTATTTAGAATGTTTTTTGTTAATGATTCCCTGAGCATCATGTTAAAATAATCAGACAGGGTGTGAGGAACATCTTCCTGGTTAGGGCACACCACACAAAAAGACCCACCTAATTCTGCTAAGTTCTGAAAAATAAAATGTCTTTGTCCAAAGAAGATCTATCTTGATTTAAGAGGAGAGCTGAGCCCTTGTGGCATATGTCTTGAGGTATCCTAGAGCTAGGATGTAGAAGCAGAGAGATGTTTGGAATTGAAGATGACCTCCAGCCACCCACATTTAGGAATGTGGCAGGGCGTCTTTGCCTTGACAGGCTAAATTCGACAGCTGGAAGGTGTCCATTTTAAGACCTGTAATGAGAACCATTGTGAACCACATATGATATATGTGTCAAATGTGGAACAGACAATGTGACAGAGACCTGTGGGGAGCAGCTGAGGAAGACTGAGACGGGTGTGGAGCCAGGGTTTGTTCCAAGTGCAGAGTCCTGCGAAGGCTGGCAGTCCGTTTAGGTTTGGGATTGCTGGGAGTGGTATGGATATGAGACACTCTGCACCATTTGGCCCAAGTAACCACGGTTGTTTCCTGGAGCAGAGCAGGAAGACAGTGGAGAAGTGTCCAGTAGCTTTGTGTAAAGAAAATTCCATGTCACCTGTCTGTCTCATTACTGTTAACCTAGCTGTCTGCTTGCGTAATTGTTTTTCTGTCTTGACTGGCAAATAAATAGATGGCAGACGTTTATAGCATCCGAAGGGACCTGTTTATGAGATGCTATACAAACACAGAACTAATATATTCCTTCCTTGTTCTACATCATATAATCAAGGAAAACATTAGCTCTTTAAAAAAAAAAAAAATCCTCCGTTGCTATCCTTCTCATTTCCCTCCTGATCTCAACAGACATTTTATGCTCAGGAAGTTTAAAAAAAAATTGTCACATCTAGGGAGTCATAGCATAGGAGAAACAGCATGTGCTTTATGTTTTGATCCTGTTCTCTTGCACTTACAGTAGGTTGGGATTGCTCTACCACTTTAAGAAAAACGTAATTCTTGCCTTAACCCATTTTTTTTTTAACTCCACTCATTACAATTAATACTAGACTAGAGCAGAGTAGCTTTTTAACCTTTTTTTCTTACAATGATTTATTCTATGTAAAGCATGTTGTGTGGACAAGATGACCTTTAAAGGTCCCTTCCAAACCAAACTATTCTATCCTTCTATGTGTGAAATAGAAGATTATATGCTCTTCTTGAAAAAAAAAATTTTTTTTTTCAGAAGATATACATGATTGGCTTTGCAAGAAAAAGGCCTCTTTGAAAGAGTCTGGCATCTCTGAGAGCAATTCCGAGGAAAACCTTCCATTGAGCCAGTTTACTACTGTGGATAGAGAAGCAATTTGGGCAGAAGTGGAAAAAGATCCAGAGAAGCCGGAGTTAAAAACTGAACAGTCTGAAAATGATGGCTCTTGTAATCCAGTAACTTCACATGAAACAGATGGCGACCAAGATAATAGTGAGCACACAGAATCAGCAGACACCAGCACAGGCCATGACAGTGAAAATACATCCTCTTTTTCTCCTTCTCTGGAGCTACAAGAAGTGAGCAATGAGGACAATGACAGCGCTGCAACCAATGGCAAAGAGACCACAAACCATATGAGTTTGCTCAATGCATTCCTTCCTGAAAGCTCCAAATCCAGTGCAGCACTAAACCTTGTGCGTGCCGACTCTGAGAGGACTCAAGCATCAGAGTCTCTATCAAGTGATGAAGAGGTGGACTTGGAGCTCCAGGAAATTACCCATTCTAGGTTGCTCAAGCAACAGAAGGAAAAACAGGAGATGATTGAGGCTCTGTTCAAACACATGCTGCTCTATTTGCAGCCTTATGATTCTAAGAGGGTATTGTATGCTTTTTCTGTTCTGGAGGCAGTGCTTAAAACAAACCCTAAAGAATTTATTGAAGCTGTAGCTAGTACAAGCATGGATACCAGCTCCACAGCACACTTGAATCTTATTTACAATCTCTTAGCTCGCCATCAGGAAGCTCTTGTAGGGCAGAGTTTTTACGGCAAGCTTCAGACTCAGTCCCCAACTATGTGTCCCCATTCTCTTCTAATAGAATTGCTCACTTACCTCTGTCTCAGTTTTCTGCGCTCATATTATCCATGCTACTTGAAGGTCACACACAGAGATGTGCTTGGCAACAGAGATGTTCAAGTAAAAAGTGTGGAAGTCCTGATTAGAATGATGACCCAGCTAGCTACCATGGCAAAGGCAGCTGAAAATAAGAATGTGGAGTTCATACGCAATTTGCTAGGAAGATGCAAAATTCAGGAGTTTGTTCTTCTTTCTTTGTCTGCATCTATGTATACAAGTCAGAAACGGTACGAACTGCTTATGGCAGTTAATAATGTTCCTGAAGAAGAACTCTTTGAAGAGAGCCTAATCAATTTTGGGCATGATCAAATATGGAGTGAACACCCACTCCAGATTGAGTTGCTGAAGCTTTTGCAGGTATTGATTGTCTTGGAGCACCATCTTGGACAGACTCATGAGGAGCAGGAGAATCAGCCAGACCTCTCTAAGGAATGGCAGCAGGCTCTTAATTTTCAGCAGGCTATTGGTGCAATGCAATATGTCTATCCACACCCAATAACTTCACAGGGATTATTCGTCTCTGCTGTGGTTAGAGGTTTGCAACCGGAGTATGGCTATGGGATGCATCCCACTTGGGTGGGCTTAGTCACATGTTCCCTGCCCTATTTTGGGAAGTCCTTAGGCTGGACTGTGGCACCATTTGTTGTACAGATATGTAAGAACCTGGATGAGCTTGTGAAACAGTATGAGAACGAAGCTGTGAAGACATCTGCAAAAACATCTGCAAGGTAAGAGTCTGCAGTGTGGGATTTATTATGCAGAAAAGTTCCCCTTACTACAGAATAGTGCATGGTAACTCACTGGTTTAGTGTTGTGGCTGTCAGAGTTTGATCCTCAAACCCTGCTGCGCATGCAGGCATCTGTCACTTGAGCCCAGGTGAGGTGGAGGCAGTATTGTTGCAGCAGAGCTCACTGTGTTTGGAGGAAGAGAGGACAGGGGACCTGCAGCAAGGATGACCAGCAGCTGTGATACTTCCTGTCCCCCTCTGCCTGCCATCCAAGTGAAAAAGAAGTTCCCAGTTTTGACAAGACAGAGGATTTTGGAGGACTAATTGAGGAGAGACAACCTGGAGAAGAAAAATACAATGATACTCTTCAGAACAGGCAGTAACTTAAAGGAGTAGGGAACAATAATTGATTTATAGTCAGGTGGGGAGTAATATTCTAAAAGATCTAGACAAGGAAACGGGGTTGTCCAAGCAAAGTTTGTGAATTCTTTGTTTTGAAATTCCTGTCTTGTCATTCCAGTATTTTTTTAACTATTGAATAGAAACCGATTTCTACTGGATTTTTTAATCAAGGAAATACCATTTGGCCTGTTAACTTTTTCTCCCCCCCCTTCAAAGCTTAACTTCTAAAAGAGAAAATGTTACGCCTGATTACCCACTAACCCTTTTGGAAGGTCTGACAACCATTGGTCATTTCTGCCTTCTGGATCACCCTAATCAAACTAAAAAGGTAAGTGCCTAATGCTTACAACTCGCTTGATGCCTTGGCACCAGTTCATCAAAGTATGCATCCCTCATTCAGAGATTAATATAAGTAGTAAAGCGGTGCTTGTACAAGAAGATAACCTTAAAGAAGCCTCATAACAGGCTGAAAGAAGTGAACTAAGTAAAAGTGTAAGGGAGTGGGACTGAACTTGATTTTTTTTATTTGAAGACAGGAAAGTTAATTTTAAGCAGCAGATGTTCATGATGATCTTGGTCACACAAATATTAGTCCTGTGTAGCTTGTCTACAGTTGCTCTGTCATTAACAAAATTTTCTATTTTCTTTTGAGTTGATAAGATACTGATTTTTTCTCTACAATTTTTATTCCTATAACATTTGTCAGAAGAGGATATTATCCTAATAATTTCCTAGACAAATGAATTCTCTCTGTGCCAAAATAGTGAACAGCAAATTCCATAGACTCTAATAGCAGCAGTATATTTCAGAAGTAGAATGGTTGAATTATTTATAAAGTTGTCATTATGAGAGCTGACTATAATTCTCTTAGAATAAGAGTAGTCACTCTGTGGTGCGTGATATAATGTATTTTAATATTCATATTTTTGTTTTTTCTAGTCATCATGTTTAGCTGAACCTGCAAACCTGAGAAATGCTAGGAATGCCATTTTGGAAGAATTGCCTCGCATTATTAATACCATGTCCCTTCTTTGGAGTGTTATAAAGAGGGAAGACTCTCAAAAAAGACCAACTGACTTCTTTGGAACAACTAAAGGCTCTTCTTCAGTCTACTTTAAAGCAACGAAAGTAGGAGTTCTTTTAAACTGCTGTGTATTTCATCATCCTCATCATCCCCTCCCTCACCATTTTACATAGAGTTCATAGGAATAGTTTTGCCATTCCCAGAATTATATTGGGCCATAAAGAATTTTTGAAGAACTCTCATGAGCTACAGACTTGCACAGTACCTACCTACAAAAGTAGATTTTTTGCCATTCTTTTTGCCCATCTGCACCCTTACCTAATCTGTTCAATGTTTTGCTTCTCCTGTGAGCTTGCATTAATAGCTGCTGTAGACCTAGCCACCTCTGAGTTGTCTGCACCTACGCAGGCAGTAGAACATATACCTGAAGGAATAAAAACTTTTCCCTTCTTCTGTGGATATTGGTAAATCACAGTAGTGAAAAATGTCTGTAGAAGAGAGAATATAACACAAGAACTTATTTTTTCTATTTGGCAATCTGTTTTCCAACAAATGGCATACTAACTCATAAACAAATTATAAAAACTAGTCTGACTGCCAAGTATATAAAGAGACTCTTTTATTGTTGTGTATTTTCTGAACATCTTGGGAAAAGGAAGAATGTTTTACAGACTATGAGATAGCCTTTCCCTTGCAAAGTTTAGCATTGACAGTTGGTTTTTTTTCCCCTCTATAGACATTAAGAACTAAAATACTGGACTTCATGAATCCATTGACAGCACAACTCGGAATCCAGTTGATGGCGGCAATTGCAGCAGTATGGAATAGCAAGAAACCTCACAGGAATCAAAGTAAAATCAAGGTGAAACTAAAGAAAGGCACCCTTAGTTTTTCAGTGTAAAGGCAAACGTTACATTTATATGATCAGTTCTAAACTCTGGGCTTGTTTATAGATTCACTGGGTTTTTTAAAATGTGACAATGGCAAGCCACTGAAAAATCTGAAACGCTCTTACTTCTACAAAATTTCACAAAGCATCAGGACTACAATTAAACCTAAATAAGTAATCAAATAAAAAGGACAGTGTGGCAGTTTAAGTCTCATAGTAATAGACATTTTTTTTTATTCAAGATTGTATTATAATCTTAGGATTGCAATTATATTTTAAAGACCTTGAATCAGCTCCATTTCCAGAGAAAGGTTAGAGTTGTATTTTCTGGAACTAAGCATTCATTCTGAGTAGAACGCCTCTTTCTTTTCTGCTTTCATTTGCGCATAATTAAGTTGTTTTCATGAAGGTGTTGGGAGAAGATCTGTAAATGGCAAAGTGTTGCATGCTTGATTTAACTTGTGTAATTTACGTTTTGTGTAAGTATTGATATTTGAGTAATCGCACAAAAAGCTGTTTTTTCAACTTCATGTTTTGCCTGCTACAGTGACCTGAGGGGTGTGTCTTTTGTTTTGTTTTCTCAGATTCTTCCAGTGGCTAGTGCATCTCAGCTTATTCTCGTGGACTTAATATGTGCACTTAACACATTGAAAATTGACACTATATTACATCTCGTCAAAGAGGTAGTCAAGAAACCATCACAAATTAAGGGTGAAGAGGTAACCATGAAGATAATTCCATTTTCTTAATATATTCCCTTCTGGATTTATTCCAGTTTGTCTTCTAAATATTGTTAGAAGGAAAGTTTGGGGTTGGTTTTTTTTTTAATGCGTGATTCTCTTTTGCTCCCGAATAAGTTATATCTTCCAGAATGTGGGTTTCTGTGTTTTGATCCATCAATGTAAGTAGGTTCTTCAGAACATTTTGCTAGAGAAGTTGCTGGTAATGAAAAGGCGTGGAGTCATCCAGTACCAAAGATGCTGACAATTTTCATAAAGCTGCTGCAGATATACAACTCAGTGATGGATTTCTGTCTTTCTACCCTTATCTGAACAGTTAGAAATACTTCACATTGAGTCTGCTATCTTCCAATGGGTTTTCAAGAAAACCAGTTTTGCTACTATACATGCCATTGTAGGAGCTCCTGCAGTTCTGAATAAACTAGCAGATATTCCAAAGTAATGTGACTGTTTCCAGGGGTCTAGAACTAGGGTCCTCTATTCAAGTTCTGAATTTCCTCATACTGGATATAGATAGTTTTACCATAATTGGTCACCCGTTGGAGTACAAGTGGCTTCTAAGAAGGATATGTTAACCATTGAACGTAAGTATTCAAGAACTTGGACCTTCTTTTTTTTTCTGATGGCAAATAACTGCAGTTTTGCTTTTATTTTTCAGAAATCTTCTCTTGTAGATATTCCAGTGTTGCAGTTCAGTTATGCTTTCATGCAAAGGTAATTCAGTCATTATAAAAGAGAATTTTCTGTTTGACTCTAGTTAGGATAACAGCCAGCATCACTATTTCTGCTTTACTTTGATCTTCATGTCACAATGTCACAGAACACCTTTATGTAGGAAATGGTTATTGCCACTTCATTGTTAAGTAACAGATAGACACAAAATAACTGGGCTATGACATTATGTTCCATTGATCTGTTTATAATGACAGTCTGAAAGCCTCATTTCATGCTACTAGAGCAACATACTTCAGGCACCTCCTTAGCAAGATACTTATATAAGTTCTTATGATCTTTCTCCTATCTGTTCTATGTTGCCAGATGAATGGATAGAGAACTTCTAAATTCAGTAAAACTGCTACGGCTACAGTCTGTGCTGGACACGTTGAGTGTCAGGCAGTTGATTGGAAATACTTTGATCAAAACTGTTCTTTACATAGTTGGCTTTTCTCATATGGAAGCCTTGGCATATGTCAGACTGTACAATATACTGTATGCAATAAGCTATGGAGATAAAGTAAGCTGGCATGCAGTGGAGTGGTTAGCTAAAGTTTATTCCTTTTCTTCCCCCTGAAGACCCAATACTCTTACAGTCCTGGCTGGCATACTGCGTGCGCTGCTAGCATTTACTGCTGTATGCATATTGCCTGTGCTGCCGAATATTTATACCATGTTGTTGGATCAGTTAGGAAGGGGCAGGATCTAAAGGACTGATCTTGATGGAAGCTTTTAGGTCACCAAGTTACCTATGTATGTTGGTGGGTTTTTTTCTCATTAACTCTAACTTCAGACTTGGGTGTGTTTTGGTATTGTTTTTTTGGCAGACTGCCTGTCTCAGCCTTGCAGGAGAACTTCCAGTCCTTATTAGGACTTCTCAAAGAGTCTGTGCAGTTGAACTTGGCTCCTCCTGGACATTTTCTTCTTCTCAGGTACTGCGTAAGAGAGAAGAAGGTTTATAGCTGTATTGAGTAGACCTGTCTAATTACTAACTCAGAGTGAATTGATTTTCCCACAGTATTCTGAATGACTTTGTGACTAGGACACCTACTCTAGAAAACAAAAAAGACCAAAAAGACTTGCAGGTACAGTGTATATGTGTATACCTTTTAGTTCATAAATCTGGCACTGTACATTTAAGTAAAAGTGGAAATGGCCTGATATGTACTTTGTATCTGAATTCACCTGTGCTTCTAGAGTGTGTGAATGTGCCTCCACACGTTTTGGCTTAGGCCTGGTAAATACGGGAGACTCAAATATAAGAGACATGATGTGCAGAATGTCTCTAACAAAATTTTGTTGAAGATGTATGAAGTCGCAGTGGTAACTGTGGACTTTTCAAAGCTGTTTTCCCTGGATAATTTTATTTTATTTTATTTAACACGTTCCATATAAAAAGGACTTCGCTGGATTGGCCAAGTGATGATAGCTTTAGTCTGATGCCACATTGTCTGCTTATGTTATAGGAGGTGACGCAAAAAATCTTGGACGCTGTAGGGACTGTTGCTGGTTCTTCTCTGGAACAGACTAGCTGGCTGAGCCGGAACTTAGAAGTGAAAGCTCAGCCTCAGATTTTACCAGATGACTTCAACATTGAAGATGTGAACGGTACCGTGGTTTTGACTGACATTCTGCTGCTTTCTCTCTTTTGCTTAAGTCATTGAAGAGTACAAGGTGCTTAACAGTGTGTAGTTTGCATGAGACAGGAGTAATACAGACAAAAAGTGAAACCAAAAAAACCACTTTATCCTCCAATAACAATGTCAGCCCAAGCGGGTTTAGTAAGTATCTGCAGATTGTGTATAATACAGAGGAAAACTTATTGCAGGTGCATGCAATACGTCGGACAGAACAGCATGGGGCATGAGGTGTGTCATTGTGGCAACATGCCCAGAAGCATTTCACTGTAATACCTGTGTGCAAGTAGCAGTTCCGTTTGGGAAGAAAATTAGGAAACAGCAAAATTTAAACACGTCTGAAGGGAAAACCAAATAACTTTGCCTCTTTTAGATACATCGGTGGCACCATCTTCAATGGTTTCTGCCTCTGCTCCTTCAATATACAGTGTCCAAGCGCTTTCTCTCCTTGCAGAAGTAAGTAGGAACCAGTTTTGTATTTGCTGCTCTCATCTGTGGGGTGGTTGTTTATTGATATTATTAAGCAGGGGAATACATTACATTTTCCTGATAAATTAAATGAGAGCTTTATTGAGGCATCCCATGGGCGCACACATTCTAGCCTGAAATACGGCATGCTTTCCCCTTTTGTCAGAAATCCCAACTAGAGGTTTAAAGAGACATTATTTTCATTTTTAAGGTTCTTGCTTCTCTTTTGGACATGGTTTACCGGAGCGACGAGAAGGAGAAAGCTGTGCCATTGATTTCACGTTTGCTTTATTATGTATTTCCTTATCTACGCAACCACAGGTGACTTCTCTCTCTGCACATGTGATTTTTCTTAAGTCTGATTTTTATTTTTTTTTAGCACGTTGTAAGGCTTTTGCTTTTTCTTCTGTTTGTCTTCTCCCTTTATTAGAATGGAAACAGGGATGAGCTGTATTTCCCCCAAGAACTGAAACCTTTATTGTTTGAGCTTTGTGACAACTGTTGGTGTTTAGCTGTAGGTGTTCCTCCCATCTGGGTTTTTGGCCTTTACTTAAAGCTCCCCTTTCTGTGTATGTTAGGTAACAGAGAGAGGCTGTAGGATGGGGCACTGGGCAGGTCACAGGACCCATCATGAAGTAATAGGAGTGCAGTATCTCCCTATACTCTGCCTGGCTTTTCAGCCAAAAGTGTAGGTGTGGGAGAGATGGATAATACCCTCTGTCAGCTGAACAGTATAACCCTTATCCTACAGGGAGGACGGAGAGGAGAACATTTCCTTGCTGCAGGGGGTTCCTTTCCGTCTTCCAGGGCCTTATCAGGTGGTCCTGGTTCCTCAGCCTTCCTCATGCATCTCTCCCCACCTTTCTCCCAGTGCTATTCACAGATGTCTTAGAAAGCAAATCCTCCTTTTTCTAGCAGCTCTCTGCCAGGTGGCAGGAAGCATCCCTCCCCTCCTCTTCACTTCCCTTCCATTTTTCTGAGTTGCAGCTGCTCCTGCTGTAGCAGGTATCCATCTTCCCTTCCTCCTGGCTGCTACTTTTTGGCTACTTTGTTATTCTGAGCAGATCAGTCTATACTGAGGTGTGGGAGAGCATCAGCCACAGCTCACGAGTAGTGGGGGACAGCAGGGATTGTCTCGACTGTTAGTTAGGTCACGGTCAAAACTACTAGCCAGTATACAGGGAAGAGCAAAAAAGGGTATAGAGGGTCAGGGAAGATATAACCAGGCACGCCTAAAAGAGACGATGGGTTGAGTGTCACTAGGAAGTGAGCACTAAAGCCAGCAAGCCTCAGGGTGCAACAGGCTTTGAAGACATTTCCGTGCACCCTCTCAAGGGGGATGGATTAAAAATGACGCAGGGAAATTTTAGGAAGCTATTCTTTTCTATTTGTTATATTTGTGCATTTTCCATTGTATCTATTCCAATGTTTTCTGCCTACTTCACCCTGACCAAGTCGGTCAGATTCTTGATATATGGAGTGTATGTCACTCTTGTCAACCGGGGCATATACTATCGTGCGCATGCATCCAGTGCTCTCACCATTTGCAGCAGGTATGGAAAACCCTGTGTACAGCCACCTCTGAAACTGTTCCTGGGAGTACTGGCAAGCACGGCAGCATGATGCCTTGCTGCGAGCTAGTGGCTGCAAGCCAAGCACTTGTTCCAGCACTGCCCCATGTGTGGAAATGGCACAGTTAAAATTGGCATGGACACCGCTGCTGTCAGGATGTCCTTGTGAATTGGTGCAGGGAATAAATGACAACTTCTGCACAATGCAAATGGAGATCTGAACACCAGGAGTCAGAAGGCTTTTTTTCTTGCAGAGAAGATACTACCATGCCCTTTGGTCTGAGACTGGTGGCTCAAAAGCCATGGGCATCAGACTCCTGGTGAAGTGGCTGAGATGCCTGGAGGTGTCCCTTGATGGTTCTCCATTGTCAGCCTGGCAAGGCCAGCAGCCCTTGTGGTCTGTGTAGCCATAACCATAACAAGATGGTCACTGGTTAAGAATGTGGAGCCCCCTTCAGGCCTATAGATGGGCTGTATGATTTTCATGTCACTCATACATGCTGCTCAGCAGTTGGACTATAACCTCCAAGACTGTCTTCATGCCACTGTCCTCCCCAGATTGGCAGGAGTTCTGTTGCAGGGCTCCACAAAAAGGCAGTAGCCTCCACACACACACAGCTTGAAAGCACAGGAGCTGTTGAAGCCTTCTGTGAAGGTGTGGTGTCAGCTCACAACAGAAGACCTTGACAGCATCCCTTCTCAACCAAAAGTCATGTTCCTGTCAGGCTGAGCACCACCTCCCCATCCTGAAACCTTTCTTCAGCTATGGGCAAGCAGTTACCATAGACAAGGATTTATAACAGGATGCTATGAAACCTGTGTCTTCAGTGAAACTGAGGAGCCAGAGGACAAGCATTAGTTCCTGCAGGGTCCCTTCACCCTGAGCCCAACACTCCTTCCCTACTGTGCCTTGCAGAGCATGGTGTCCAAATTTGGAGTGGGATGGTGCACAGGGCTGCACAAGGAGAAAACCGTTTGTGTGAGAGATTTTTATACAGGTGATGATGACATGAGAACTGATGCATAAGTGTTATCTGGGTGACAGATGATGCCTACTGTGGCACCTTCTAAAGGGGTCTGCTGACAAGGATGCAAAGCTTATCAGAAACTTTGGGGGGGGGGAGTTTTGAACCACACCTGTAGTGGAGACAGGCAGTACTGTGCTGTGCTATGTCTGATCTGGAAATACCTCCCCAAACCAAGTACACTGGAAATGTGAGGAGCTTTTGCACAAACTGCTTTGGTCTACTGATCTCCTACTGCTCTGAGCTATGAGCTAATGTAGACATAGCCTATTACTGAGAGAATTTGGTTAGAAGTTCTGGGGAACAGCTGAGTTTATTTTCTGGTTACATAAACCTAACTTTAAAAAATGCATATATTCGTCATTATTATTCTTTTCCCCCAGTGCCTACAACATTCCTAGTTTTCGTGCTGGTGCTCAGTTGCTCAGCTCATTGAGTGGATACGCCTATACCAAGCGAGCCTGGAAGAAAGAAGTTCTCGAGTTGTATATGGATCCAGCTTTTTTCCAGATGGACACATCATGCACTCAGTAAGACATGAAATTGTAGCACTCCTGAGCTATTCTGAATTTGCAAAGAAAGGCTTTAAAGGAGAATGGCTAATATTGGAAAGAAAATTCTGACTAGTACTTTCTTACAGAATGTAATAATGTTAAAAATGGGTGTCAACAACTATACTAAATGCATTATAAGCACTTAAGTTTTCATTATAGTGCATAAGAATAAACTAGTGAATAGGGAACTGCACACAGCAGAGCTGGAGGACCTAGAATGCAGTATGTGTTAAACCAGATAAGAGTCTGCATATTGAATACCATTTGGAAACTGTTCCCTTGTATGAAATGTTAGACCAAAATCTTTTCTAAGGTGAATCTATACCAAAGCTTTCTCTGGTTATCTAATTCCTTCTGTATCTTATTCAGTTGGAGATCCATTATTGATCATCTTCTAACACATGAGAAAACTATGTTTAAAGATTTGATGAGTAAGTATCAGCTACTGATATCTTATTTCTACATTAATTTGAAATCTATTTGCACTTGAGCTATTGGGCGCACTTTTAATATACTAATGTATCAATAAAATTCAGACAATGCTGCATCTGCATAATTGACTATATTGCCAACTTTATTCACAGCTAAAAGCTGTGCTAAGTTAATTCTTTATTTTGGTCACGTCTAAAACACACCGTATTTTTATTCTAGAAGTGCTAATGTGGGACTCATCCATTCACATAATTTTGCCATAATTTTATGTTGCTGAAGCATGACCTTTTGCAGCTGTTCCCTGTTAGAAAGCAAGGAGACTTTGGCTGCCTTTGCAGGTGTCTGTATACTGGCATCGAGAGGTAGGAATGTGGTGCCCCAGTACAGCAAACCTTTGAGCAATGTATTTGTCAAAAATTTGTCAAAAAAAATTGTCAAAGCAATGCTTTGACCTGTAATTCTGGCCTGAGGAGAGTGTAGAAGAATAAGTCAGGGGGGGAAAGGTGGGATAGGACCCCTTAAATTTGCCTAGAAAAGAAAAAAGCAGCATTAGTATGTTTTTCAGATCTTCTATAAGAATAGTTGAAGGTTTACCATGCGAGACTAATTCAGCAATCAGTAGACCCAAAGAGAGTTTTTCTTTTTAGAAGATTTCAGGACACAGGCATTATTCTCAGCCCAAAACACAAGAAGTTTTTATATGGTAGATAATTCTTACCTCTGTTATAGATATGCAGAGCAGTGCCTTGAAACTGTACCCAAGTTTTGAGCAAAAAGCGATGTTGTTAAAGAGGCAAGCTTTCGCTGTCTTTAGTGGAGAGATTGATCAGTATCATCTCTATCTTCCCTTAATACAAGGTAAGATTTGTCATTTCACCTGCCTTTTTTTCAGCTGTAACACATGCATAAATTTTGTAAGAAAGGAATGTCATCTATATTCCAACACATATTTCCATTTTTAAAAAGTTTTTAACAAAATGTGTGATGCTGTGAATCTCTGAATTCTAACAAATAAATAATCTCATTAAGAGGGAGACAGGAATCTGCGTTCCAAAGCCTTTGGTCTGGAAATATAACTGGAAACACGATTATTTTGCGGCAATCTTCCAGCCACTCTTAGGCTGTTGTTCTCCTTAAATGTCAGTTTTGACAAAATTTTGGCCAATACAAAACCACCATGTCTTCATAATTTTTCTGAATCACAGTTTTGTTAACAGAGTGCAAAGGACTCAACCCGAATTGATGATAAGGCATAAATTTTGTTTTTCCAAATGTTATGTTTATTTCAGAACGACTGACTGAGAATCTCCGTGTTGGGCAGACTTCTATAGTTGCTGCACAGATGTTTCTCTTCTTCAGAGTTCTTTTGTTAAGGATTTCTCCTCAGCATCTAACCTCGTTGTGGCCAATTATGGTAACTGAATTGGTAAGGAATAAGTAGTAATTTGAAAGTAATTAGTGTGTATCTTTTCCTGTTTCACCTTCTTTTTCCTCCCAAATACACCCACTGTTTGGAAAAGGAAATGTTTTCATAGTTTTACATTAGTCTGATAATTTGGGCAAAGAATTAACATTGTCATTAGAAAATACCTTTTTGATTAATTTTGTTGTTGTTGCTAATATAATCTCTTATGTGCTTTGTTAATTTGTTGCAAGGCATAAGAGTAAACTAAGAGTTGGTGGTTCCTTATACTATGTGAAGCATATATTTTTTGTGATTGAGTTCTATGAACCTTTCAGCATCCCCACAAATTGTTTCTTTAAAGATTCAGACGTTTCTCCAGCTGGAAGAAGATTTAACTGAGGAAGATGAACCATCAAAGTAAGAATTACCATTTGTCTGATAGAGAACTTGTGAAAGCTGATAACGATTGTGCTTGTTCTGTATCTGCAAATATTTTAATTTTTTTTAATTTAATTCTCTGGGGTAGGGAGGAGACAACATGATTTTTTGTTATTGCACTTGTGTATTTCTGGTACGAGTTTATTTTTCATAGTTTAAGATTTTTTTTCAGCAGCTAAAATAGTGATATGTTCAAAAAACATAAGTATCACTTATTAGTTGCATACAAAAATAGCAGAGATGCTAAGTCAGCATTTGACTATTTTAAAATGTTGAGATTTTTTTTTAATATTTTACTTTTTCTTCTACCAGCCTTTTGTATTAATCACAGTGGTCATACAGAATAAGAATAGTTTTTGTTGCTCACAGATGGAAGTGCTCATTTGTGTAAATGTGTACATTTCTCTTTTGCTGAATGAAAAAATTCTAGTGGATTTATATTTTAATGGTACATCTCTTAATTGTAACACAGGAGCAACAGCAAAATAAGCAAACAAAAAGTCTCAGGTGATGGCAGTGGATCTGACATACAGCAGAATGAGCTGTCCTTGTACTTATCAGCTTGTAAATTTTTGGACACAGCACTTTCATTTCCACCTGACAGGATGCACTTGTTTCAAATGTAAGTTCTCTGATTACTTGCCTGTTCTCCACGTTGTTACCATTCTCATCCTTTAAAGTAATTCCAGATCTATTTTTTTCTAGACTTAATTTTGCCATCGGTTCTTTTTGCAAGAGCAGATGTTGATACTCAAGAGAAATGTAATTCAGGGTATTTGGAAAAACAATTTGGTCTTGTCAGTGTAGGAGGATTTCACCATCCTCATTAGGAGGTTCTCCAACTTGTAAAAACTGGAAGAAGAGAAAGATGGAGACTGTTCTTTGTTTTCCCTTTGCACACACTTGGGAATTTTTTGGAGGCAGTTGCATTTAAATACTGACATGAAAGTAGTGTCCTTGTTCATTAAGTTTCGCTCTGGTAATAGCGTAAAATTATAGTTATGACAGCTCTTTCTGTAAACCAGTGCTCGACTAAACTATGTATGATCCAAACCAGGATTTTTTTCTGCCTGTCTTCTTGTCAAGTAATCCATTTGCTTCAGGTACAAATGGGCATTTGTCCCAGAGGTGGACACAGAGTCATCTACTGTGACCTCTCATCTGGTAGAAGATCATCAGGAATGCAGACCACACATTGTAAGAATCATGGATCTGCTGAAGACGAAATATGGGGTAAAGAAGGAATGTTTCACTTGAATATTTTTTTTAAATCCATTAACTTTTCTAAACAAGTGAAAAGATTTAAAGTTAGGCAAGAGGTTTTTAGATATTCTAATAAGATTCACAAGGCTTTTAAAAATTATCTGCCTGCTTTCATATATATAACTTGAAGATGTCAGATTGCTTTTGAGTGAGGGAACAGTAGGCAGTTTTCCTATTGTTCCCTTAAATCTGCCCACATCCACCCAGTTAAAACAATTTGTCTCAGACAGTACCAGTATTTATAATAAAGAGCATGCTGTACTTTTTGTCAAAAAAAAGTTTACCATAATAGCATTTTAAATTACTGTTAAGGTTTAATATTATTTCTTCCAGAAAAGGAAATAGGGGCATTAGTATTTCTCAGAGATATCTTTGTATTCTGTTGTTGTTTGATATCTGATTCTGAAAGCTAGTGCAAATTTGCTCTGTTCTGAACTTGTGAGACTTTCGTTTAATGGAACCTTGAATCTGAATATAGAAATAAGTTGTTATACCATCTATACAGTTTATATTGTGATTCAATTGCAGGGTATGGATCTCTTAGTATGAAAAAAGTGTATAGTACAGGGTTCAGACAAGCCATAACAACACTGTGTCTTAATCCAAAACCCTTAGTAATTCTCTATTTGTTTGCTTACAGGAAACAAACAACGCTGAGGGAATTTCCAAGAAGCACAAATGTCCTCTTTTGAACTTCCGGTCTATATCTAGCATCACCCAGCTTATGCCCTTCTTCAAGACACTGTGCTGCGCGTTTACAGCGAACAGCAGCGAGTCCCAGAATTCACATACTTCTGCATCTCTCTCTGTGGACTATGTTGGCAGTAATGGCACAAAGATCTTGCAACAGCTTGAAGAGAGTGTTGAATGTGACTTCCTTGAAAACATGGAAAGTTAAGCTGCACATCAGACATGTGGCTCGTGGTGAATAAATCGCGAAAAAAAGGGAAAACTTTATTGCAGTTCTTCTCCTCTTTTTTTCCCCAAGTTTTGAAACTACATTTTGGGTTTTCTTCCTGCTGTTGTGGAGTGGTCTTCAATAATCCAGACTTCTGAGTTGGTGTTGAAAAGCAGGATTCTTCAGTTCCTGTGGGGGGAAAAAAAAAGTACAGTTTAGTGCTAATTTATCATAGTTACTGTATTCTTTTACTTGTTTTCAATGTGAAGGATTAAAGAGATTTTGTAAATAAAGGAAGAATATTTTTGACTTGGTGGAAGTAGCAACTGTACTGTTTATCCAGTAACTTCTCAAGTAAGTATTTTAAACTGCTTTTGGAACTGTGCTCTGAAAGCAAATTTAAGAAAAAGCTAATATTGCATGTCAGTGTACAATCAGTTTGCAGATAAGCCATTTCCTGAGGTTAAAGACTGCTTCTACTTCTCCTTTCTTCAACTTGTCCTAAAACTTATCAACTTGTAAACAAATCACCTAAATTTCAAACAGATGTATTTTATAAGTCTTAGCATTGTACAAATAACTGCAGACTTACCATGTTTGTAATTTCAATTCTGTACTACTATAGCATTCTTCAGGATTAGTGATTCCTAAATAATAAAAAAAACCCACATGCAGAAAAGGCAAACCAATGAAGTAACATTTTGTAATTTATGTTACTTGACGGTTTTTAATTTTAATTAATTGACTAAAATATTCTTTTTTTTAATTAAAAAACTTTGTTCTTTCAGTTACTAAGGTCACTTTGCAGCTTCTGAAATATAACTAAATTAAGATAATTCTGTAAAAATATAGATTGCTGTATACCAACAGCCTAATTAAAATGAAAATGCTTTTAAAAAAAAAAAACAACACTTTTTATACAAAAGAATGTATTTGGCTGTTCCGAGGTGTTAAAAGAGGTAAGGAGATCATCACAGTGCCATGACTATAGTAATGTTCAAGGTGCAGTTTATCTCGGAACTGCACTGCTACCACTGCCCAGGACCTGGGAGAGAGAGATTAGTTCTACCACCAGAGAGCCCAGCTGCATCTCTGAAGGACACTTCTGACGGCGAGCGGATAAGCACCATCATAGCAACACATACAACAAAATGCTTAATAAAACTTTTTTTAAATGAGGAGGTGGACTCCATTGCATTTTCATATTTAGTGGATTATCTGACTGAATTTGCAATGCTGATTTGTCTGGGAGGGGAAGTTTATCATATTTTTCATGCTGAAAAGCTTTGTCTGCTCATTATTTTTTAAACACCTTTGCCTCCAGAAAAATTGGTTTTGTAAGATATACCTCCAGACTGGTATGTGCTACTCGTGGAACATTGCGACTGAGGTAAATGTGCTGGGTGTTGGACTTCACCACTCTTGGTTTTGCTAATTAACAAAGGACGTACAAGATGTATGGTTTAATGTCACCAGGTTGCGAGGTCAGGGAGTTTGGTGTTTTTTTTTTCAAAACTCACACAACAAGCATGGAAGGCTACTACTCTGCAGTGTTTTTTACCTACAGATATATGAAGTTTTCATCTTTGCATTATAAACTGAAATGACGAAACACTGAACCATATGCTTTACTGTAACGCTGTAATGCTCTATGAAGATAATATTACAATAGGCTTACGCTAAACTTAAATAGCTTATGTGCATTTTTACAGTTAAGAAAAGCGATAGACTGAAGTGTAATATTGTGTAGTCGCGGAGAATGTGAATTATTTGTATTAATATAAATTAGTAATGATCTCTAATTCTATTGGAATGAACACAAGTGAAAAGTTATCCTTTTAAAGCATTACTTGAAAATTGGAGCAGGATATTTTCTAAATGTTTGTGTTCATTACTTACATATCTTCAATAATTTTTAAAGAGAATATTGCTAATACTCAGGATTATTTGGTAGTTTTACTTTCAGTTTTCTGGTGGTTGCATTCCATACTTGGGTATTTCTCCTAAAATCCTGATGAGATGCTGTCAAACGGGCTATTAAAATCTAAGAACTTTTTACCATCAAACCTTTTGTCTTGCATTCTGCCATAAGCTATAAACCTGTGTCTGCACGTAGTTTCCTCACTAACTGGAGATGGTGAACCAGTCACTTAGATTGAGGGGTTTGTCACCATTCCCCTTGAAAGGGAACGTCCCATTCTGGCTGCCTGTACTTCAGATGTGCAGGGGATCGGACATCAGTCACTTCCCCCCCAGCTGTGGTGGTGAACTTTAAAAAGAGAATCTGTGACTTAGTCTGTACAACATGATCTGCCTTCTACAAAAATGCCATTTGCTTCTAACTCCTGTCTTTGTACATACATTTACCTCTGTCCTGTGGTTCTGCAGATGCCTGCTTTAAATGGCCTCAGACATTTGTGACTCACAGAATCCTTTCACTGAAGCAGAATCTAATTCTTAATAAGAAAAAGTTCTTTAAATTTTAGTAAATAAGCAGATCTTGTATCATTATAAATTGGGTGTGAATAAGGAGGAAAAGGCTCTAACTAAAAAAATCCTGCCTGGGTGGTGGAGAGGCAGTCACATAAGCCTAAAGGTATCTGCAGCAGCGTAACTTTATTCCCTTTCTATATGGGACTAACTGTAGTCATTTTACTTCTTATGCTACTGCTGTTAAATCCACATGAAGGAGAGTTGTGCAGCTCTAACACTAGTACTGCCAAAGCAGAATAACTTAACTGTAGATGAATCTGAAAAACTTTTGCTTAGAACTTGGTATCAAGAACAGGAGAGAAAATGCTTTTGCTTTGCTGCGTAGTTCTTTGCTTGTTTTCAGAATAACCAAGCTTGGCTTTCTCTTTTGGATACTTCTGCTTTGAAATAGCATAGCAACAGTGCACGGTACACAGAGCGAGACATATTTAAATATTCAAAAGGACTTCATTTTCCTGAAGGAAAAAAAATAGTAGGTGCAACCAAGGTAACTGCCAAAGAACAGCAGAACTTGAAATACAGAGCATTAAGTAATGGTTAAGTGTATTCGATACTATATTTGAATGTAATTCTTCTAGTAATATTAAATGTTATTTTGAAATACCTTTTCAAATGCGATTCTCATTTTTCAGATTACTGCTCACATATCAACTTTATTTCTTATCTGATTCTGTAAAAGCTCTCAAATGCCAGTGGCTGAGGGCTCTGTGCAGAGCTCTGCAGACCTCAGTTTGGACCCCAGCAGCAGCGGCTCAGTGCTCATCCGTCCAAGTCCCTGTGCTCACCTAGGGAAAGGCTGCGCCGTCACTTCTTTCCCTAACCTCATCATGAGCCCCTCCCGCTCCGGTTCATACACCCCCATCTTTTGCATTCCCCAACTTTCCACTCTGGAATCCCAGTCCTGTGGGACAAGTTTTAAGGGTCGGCGCGTCCGGAGGAACTGCGTGGAGCAGACGGAGGAAGCTGCTGCTGCAGCATCAGGGGCTCACTGATGGACCGATGGGCACTCAACCTCTGTATGGAGGGAGTGCCTTTCCCCAGGATATTCGGGACTGCTGTTGCGCAATGCCTTTCTCTGTGCGCCGCAGCTTTCCAAACTTCAGTCTGTATGCTTTTATACATCCAGGGCCAATGCTCTGAAAGTACTGCATTTTCCTTTGGAAGGAAGCAAACTCTTCTGTACAGCTGAGCTTAAAAATCCAAGGCCAGAGAAGTATGGTTTTGATGACTTTGCGAAAGCTGCATTTCAGGTTTCATCCTTTCTCTGTAGCCTGTACATCTTTCATAACGTTGTGTGATGTGCCTCGCAACTCCAAAGCTGCTGATCATAGAATCGTTAAGGTTGATTACACTGTGTATGTTGAAAATCATTGCTACGTGCTGTACGTATGCTGGGAAACGCTGTAGCATACACAGCAGGCAGTAATACTACAGCACTGAGTGTCTCTGCAGGATCTGCTCCAAGGAACAGCAGGGTTGGCCATTTGTGTTTGGCAGTAACAGCAAACCTCCATCTTTTGCAAATACTGTCCTAAAGCAGCTCCCTGACTGAAATGCCGATTGTCTGCTGGTCATCAGTTCCCCAAGCTTCAGGTGAGGCTGAGGGCAGGGGAGACTGCGCAGCAGACTGGGAGTCATTGGATCCCATTTCTGCAGATGGTTCAAAGGAAAGGAGGGAGCAGACAGACAGAGAAAAATTATTGATCAAAACTGATGACGCTTCCAGACAGAGGCTGAGGTATGTTTTCCATGGCAGCTCCCTGAGCAGAAGCAGCCACGCAGGCACGATGCATTCCTTGCAGCCCCGATGCTGTCATTAGTCTCATTTATGTTCTTATGTTGGTAGGCAGGGCTGTGAGGGCCCACCTAGAGGGGAAAAACAAACAAAAAGGCTTCTGTTGAAGATAAGAGGGGAAAGCGTATCCCTTGGGGATTTCCCTCAGGGTCTGTAGAAGGCTCCTTAACTAAAGAGTAAGTGGCCTGTAAGGTCTCAGCCACCATTAATTACATCAGGCTTTCCTTTTTTATTTTCTTTTGCGATGTGTACCGTGGTTTGGGTGGTGGGTTCTTTTGGGTTTTTTTTTTTTCTTTTCCTATCTGTCCAGCAGCAAAAAATCACAGCTCCCCTCCAGCTGTGGAAATTTCGAGATTACAGAATGAAAAACTGGGAGGACGAGAAAAGGAGCTGCCCCGCTACAAAGGCGCGTAGAGCCGTTGGGCCCTAAGAAGTCCTCCAGGAGGGACAGCCGGGTCACCCGGAGGGGCGGCGAGCGGCCGTGCTCAGCCCGCAGCACGCGCCGAACCCCAGCGCGGCGCCGCAACGCCCCAGGGAGCTTCGCGACTTCGCTCTGGGAGCAAAGAGGGGGTGAAACACGAATTCTGCCCTCGACGCCTCGTGCAGACGACGACCGCCTGTTCCTCGTCCGCCTGCCGGTGCGGGCTCCCCTTGCGTGCGCCAGGTAGGCCCCCTGTGACGTCCCCAGTGGCGTCACCTCTGCGGGGCGCACGGCCGCTGGTAAACACCGGCGCTGCAACCTCACCTCACGCTGCCTCTGACGAACGGCCGAGCGGGGCCGCGGGCAGACGGACACCCCTCCCGACCGAGACCCGCTGGGCCGGGCCTCGCCTCGCCGCCTTCC
>VZSZ01003070.1:494377-510359 GCA_013398815.1 Ibidorhyncha struthersii | reverse complement strand
CCCGGTACAAAAGCAGTTGAGGTTAGGTCAGGCTGTGCAGGAGGGGAAGCTCCAGTCTGTGGGTGGGTTGGTTCGGTTATGGGGGGCGGTAAGGGAGGGAGAGCAGGAGGGGGTTTCACGGGCTGTTGTAGTTACTTGTGGGCGTAGTGACCTCTAACTGGAAGCTTGTAACTTTAAAATCTTAACTACTTTTTTGCAAGAGGCCTAATTACATTTTAACGAGGACGATGAATGTGCGTGCAGTTAAATCCACTACTGTATTGTGCTTGTCAGTCACAGTATTTCTCCTTGCTGCCCTTTTGTGGCAATTGGTCATTTCCTTATTTGTGCCAATACAAATTAGGATAAAGCTACTTTTTCCAGTTGTTTGATACATCATTGATGAAACAGGATGTTTTTTAAAGCCTTTCTGACTTCACCTATCCGTGTGTATAGGTCATATACATAGTTACAAACATCTGGATCATAACCTTACTTATAAAATAGTGGAAGGAAGCTGGATCATTACAGTAACTTGTCAAACATTTGAGTGAAATACGTATGTTAGTGTGTTCTCAGCACTGCTTAAATTACTGTAATATAAATTGCCATGATTGTAGAGATTAGCTATAAATGTTGTCTGCTTGAAGTTCAAGAATTACACTTTCATTTCAGGTCTTTAATTCTTGTAAGTGTTTGAAATCGACAGTTTGTCTGATGTATTTTATTAGATAGGTGTTCTCCTCCTCCTTTAGATAACACAATGTTTAAAAAAAAAAAAAAAAAAAAAAGGGGAGGTCTCCCTTTGTTTTTAATGCATCATCAGTCTTCCTGAGGAGAGGAATATACCAGCATTAATAAGCCTTTGCAAAAAACCTACATAAGTCAGACTGCAGAATTTAAAATTGTTCTCAAGTTGAAATCACTTTGGCAAGTTGAGCTCTTACAGATGTGAATAAGAAATCTAAGCTAAAGTTGGCACAGTTTGTAACTTTCTGAATTATTTTTAGGATGCTGTTTGGTTTTGTTTTTCAGGAGTTGTAACTGAAAGTTTACATTCAGTCTATTTCCAGTGAAAGCTGTGATTTTTTTTTTTTTGTAGGCTTTCACTAAAGATGTGAAGCAGCTGATACAGTTTTTAACAGATCGTGTCCTACAGTGTAAAAGGCTCCATTTTCTAGAGAACTAATGGTCAGAGTCTTTTCTGTCAGCAGCTGTTCTCTGGAAATATGTTGGGTTTCACCAAAATGTTTCCATTAGTTTCAGAAGCGTATATAAACAACACAGGCAGTGTGAGCAGACCTGGTAGCCCATTCCCACACTGGCATTTATCTCCTCCTGTTGCTCTGGTAAAGTCTTTTGTTTGGTTGCGTGATGAAACAGAGGAGGGAAGTGATCAAAGTTAAAAATGAGATTTAAAAATTATTTTTATTTTTGGATCAGCTCCCTGATGTGGTTCGTTACCCAGTCAGGTAAGTGGACTAGCATAACTGAGAAGGAGGAAAAAAGGAAAACATATCAGGAAAGAAACAGGCAGCCAGGTAGGATAAAAGCAAGAGGGGAAAAATGGCAGTGGAGTCGTTCCCCAAAAAGTTGCAAAATACTCTTATAAGACAAGACAGATTGTTCAGTGGTAATTTGAATTGTGCATGCCTTATGCTCTGCAAGGGATGGAAGAGTTCCAGTTTTCTTGGAAAACTAAAATTCCCAAAGCTGTCTGTCATTTTTGAGATAAGCTGCTTTATTCTTAAGTATTTGCTGGTCATAACGGTAGGAGATGCTCCTCTTAGTGCAGCTGAGTCTTTTTATAATGTGCACTGTATATGCAGTTTGAATGAGGGAAGGGGTTTAGTTGTGTCTCCAAAAATGATTTGGCTGCACTTGGTCTCAGGAGAGAAAGTGAAACTAACCAAAACCCACTTAGTAGCAAAATGTATTAGGCCCAGTGAACAATGCAACTGAACTGTCTCAGCTACAGTCATGCTAATATAGCCAAAAGTGAGCCTTCACCAGGGAACTAACTCTTTCCTACTGTACTTATTGAACTTCAATTATTCATGAGCTAATTGAAGTGGTGGTTTGATGAAATGGTGTGTTAGGGGACAAAATGGGCTTAAATATTTCCTGATGAACTCATCAGGAAATGAGTTGTTGCTGACGGCTGGGCATGCTCTGAAGCAAACTATGAGGGTAATGGCCTTAAACCACTATTCTCCAGTTTTTAATCTGGTTTTGTCGTGTGCCCTTCTTTCAATGCCTTACATGAGCAAATGATGGTATCTGCTCTGAGGTAGACTTTCCCATGAACTACCCTGTGGGATACTCGCTCACCTTTTGCTGGGGGAGCTATTAGAGCCAAGAATTGTCTTCCTACAGTTCCTGTGTTCCAATCCATGTCTTCTCATTTCATATAAACAGTTCACAAGTTCCCAGTTTTATGTACCACCTTCCAGCCTTTCTCAAAACCTTACCACCTGAAACAGTGATCCAGAGAAAATCAGCATAATTCTTGTGTTTGTTTGTAGAAGATGCTGTTTCCTTAACAGGCTGTTCTTTCCAAAGTTAATCAGTTGTGCGCAGCAGTGAAATGAGGGATGGAGAAGCACTGCATTACACAGCCAATGCGTGAAGAGACTTTCTTGACGTGTAGATGTGAGCTTTGTTTCACAGAAGGAGGGATGCCTCTCTGTGATTATGTCAGTTTTGGTGATGCTGAGGTTCCTTCCTTCATCAGCATTGTCTGGTGACCAGGGGTGGTTCACAACTGCGAATTCACGCCTCTATCAAAACTACAGTCAGGACTTTTCGCCGAGTCCATGTTGCAGAGGTTATGATGCCAGCCCTAACTCCAGAAGTCCTAGTCTACCTTGTGTATGGCTGGAGTTTTTCACTGGCTAGCAGCAGAGAAATATTTTAGCAGTGAGTTGAGCAGATGCTGAATACTTGAATGTGCATCTCTGTGGTGGTTTGGGTTTTTTTTAATGTTAGTGTTTATGTTTTGACAAGGAGGGATTTCAGGCAGAAAAAAACTCCAGTTGTTTCTGGTGTGTTTTTATCATGAAGCTTAGAAAGTAAAGGAACAAATAGTGCCAGCACTGTGAAAGGCTGAAGTGAAGAGAATGATACAGAGATCTTAAGATCCGCTGAGTTATTGTATGGCTGAGGAAATAAAAAGATCCTTTTAACCACGTGCCATGGAATATGTGAGGTTTCCATTAATAGGCTTAATGTAGTTTTATTCCTGGCTTCTAAATTATTGGTAGGTATCTGTTAAGAATTTGAAAGGGGCACAGTTACTCAGCCTGACTCAATTTACCAGATTTTATAAAACTGTAGTTTTAAAGCACAGGTGCAACGAAGAACGTGATGTCTATTGATACTTGTTCTCTAGCTCAATGGGGAAACGTAGGGATTAAGTTGCAGTCTGAAAGTGTGTCCTGTGCTCTTATGACCTTAGAATCAAGGTGAGGTTTCTTGGCAAGTATATTGATCTGAACTAGGGCTGCTGCTGCTGCCTTACTCCTACTCTGGTACCTGGCTCAAGGCTCTAGAACTTGCATGTAGCATTATGCCTTTTTGCTGATAAATGAACTTGGAGATTTGAAGTGGTTGCTTGCTTTTATTTAGACTTTACTAACTATATAAAAGTGCTTGTCAGTGTAGTAGTTCTGTAAAATTTATGAAGTATGGATATGTACACATTTAAATAAATATAAAATCAGGAAAATATTTTATAATGTGATTATATTATGTTTTTTGATGTAACTGCACTGTGCAAGGACTGCTTCCAGCATTATGTATTTGTAGATACTGCATTTTATGCCATCAACATAACTATGCCAGCGAGGCTTAAGCATCTGTGTGCAGTGGGTTTGTGTTAAAGGCCTTGTAAAAGTATAATTGCAGGTATTTTCAGTGGTAATGCAAATGCATCTGTATCGGTTTCAGCAGTTAAATTTCTCAAAGCTTTCCACTCACAAATCCTTAAGTTATGTGGATATTTAGTTCTAGTTTTCCTAGCCTTTTGATCTAGGTGAATATATGTGAACCCAGGCTTTCATAATTTACTAGAGAACACTTTTGTCACAGACATCTATAAGATAGGTCCCATAAATAGGTACTGCATTTGCATATTATCATCTAATCCTAGTAGTGGTTATGTTCTTCTGGTTACGTCTTATCAGAAGGGAGGATAACATGTATAAGATTAAAATCCTAAAAGCACAAACCACTGATTGAGAGAATCTGACCAGTGATTTTGATCAATATGGGCAAAAGGAGCAATGACATCCGACAGTGAGCCACTGAGTATATTAGGCGCTGCTCACTTTTTTGGATTAAGTTTAATACTCGTGGTTTAAGATGTGCATTTTTAACATCTGAGAGCATGTGCTTCTATTACTAGCTTTGGACTAAGGCTTTCATGTTTCTGGAACCTCTAGCATCAATATATAGCAATAGTTCCTTATATTTTTGTAAAGATGAAGAGAGTTTGATAGGATGACAATATAACCCATGCTCAGAATATCGTATGATACTGTGCTGCATTCTGTATTGCTCTTTTGTCTTTAATAGCTGTATTAGTGTTCCCTTTAAAAGGTGTTATTATGCCAATATCTAAAAGTAAATTAAATTACAGCCTTTCGGTAGTGATGTACAAACCAGCTTCATTTAATGTTACTAAGTTTAATGTACTGTTTTCTGGCTTGGTATCATTTAAGAGCGCAAACTAATGCCATTGTTTGTGGTTTATTTCAGCTTTGTCCAAAGTTCTTGCATACCAACTCTACCAGTCACACCTGGCCTTTCAGTGCAATTGCAGAACTTATAGGTATGTGGATCAATAGTTTTCCTGAATACTTGATTGTAATACTTTTTTCTTGTTGTACAACTTTTTTCCTTCAAGTCGGGGAAGGAGTTAATCCTGTTGTTACCATTCATAATCTTGCAACATCTTTTTTTGGTACAGTCAGATTGACTTTTTTCTTTCTTAACAGCATATGTATTACCAGACAGCAGTTGCAGGGGCCTTTTTGGATTTGCTGGTTTCTCCTTACTGAATTTATTAAGGACTGCCAAATATAGAAGACTGAGACCAAGTGAATTCCTTCTCTTCTGGTCCACCAAATGCAAGCGTACTGCTCTTTACTGTTCCCAAACCCAGAGAGTAGTAAGGCTGAGTGCACATTCCAAAGATGTGCATGCATACTTGCATCCCGGACAAGACACAGCTGACCACGGACAGATTAGCACAAACAGGAGGACAATAATGTTGCAAGAACCCACATAAACACAAGCAGTGCTCAAAACGTGAACAGCACAAATGGCTTTGTCCTGTTCCTGCTTCCTGGTAACCAGGTTTAAAGTTCGATAGTGGTGCATACACGTACTTTCACTCACTTATCACTCATGCTTAACCACGTTTCTGGGTGTTTCTCCAAGACCTGGGAGTCCTTCCATTACCTGTGTCCTGGGCTTTTTACCAGTCTCTGGCTTAGACCTTGGATCTCAATGGTTGATGGCTTCTTCCAAGCTGTTGGCTTGTTCAACTTGAGGTTTGCTATCAGAACAAACGTGTACAGGCACACACTGAGAATAGAGAGCAGGAAATCATAAGAAATAGTGTTTGGTAAGAATGTACAAAAGGATAGCACAGGGTCCAGTCATACAAGCATAGTGACCAGCAGCCAGCTTGCACACAATCAGCCTTGTGTTATTTGCCCCCCTACTGTTATACAGTTCTCCTATCCAGTTTGATCTTTCCCTTTTCTTTGCTTCTTCGAAATATCCATCCAATAGTAATTTTTGCACATTGTCACAGTACCTCTCAAACATCCTAATTTTCTTCTTTTGGGTTACCAAGTTTCTGGCTAAACATCTCCAGGGTTATACTTGAGTAGTCCCTTTAAATGTCCCATCCATCAGTGTCTTAAGAGTTCTGCTCCTTGTTGTTGTTTCTGTCATCTGCTGTTAGCTAGGGCTTGTGTTTCTGGTTAATTTATTAGCTCCTGTTGATCGTCTTGCCTTTGATTTTGAATAGCTGTTAACTGGGTATCTTCCGGGTTGCTTGTTTCCTGAGTTAGGGAATGATTAGCAGACTTTCTTTAACTGGTTCCTCAAAATAAAGGTGTGGTTTGGAAAGACTTGCCAAGCTTATCTAGCAGTTTGCTGCCAAAGGGAGCAACTCTTCTGGTCACACATTCCTCCGCTTCCTGTGCCTGAGTTTTGCTGTTGCTAGTCCAGAAAATTAACCTAACAAAAGAAAGCAGGAATTGTTCAGCTAGAACTGTTGCAAAGGAGGAATGTAACCACATAGCAGTCGGGAAGGGCTGGCTGCTTTGCGGGTAACAAAATATTAAGTTATTTCAGCTATTTTTATCACCCCATGCCATATCTGGCTGGCATGATAGTGGATGTGCTGTGCAAGACATAAAAAACTTACCTTCTTCCTTTGCCTCTGGTTTGTCATATGTGTTGCTTTAACAAAACTTCAATAGCATAGTAGCAACATATTGGTTGTAAAGGCTTCTAGTTAGTCATGTTGATTTAAATAATTTTTTGTAATCTGTCTTTCGCATGCTATGTCAGGCTATACCATATGCCAAATAATATAAATAGGTTTACATTATGGAGGCTTGAATTTTAGTTTATGCAAACTTGCCTAAAACAGTACTGGTCTGTATGCTAAACTTTGCCTTTAAGCCTTGATCCTCCCCGACCACTTTTTGCTGGTTATATTGCTGGCTTCTCCCATTAGTTCTCATTCAGATTAAATTTAGGTGAACTAATGGTGATACTTGGAAGAGGGTAAATGGGACATCTAGAGAGAGTTGGTGAGCTAGCAAATCAGAAGACTTGTACAAAGTATGGTCTTAGAAGAATACTTGCAAACTTTCAGTTGTGCTTGAAATATCCTCTTTTGTTGATGCTGAAATATGTTTTATGAACTCTTTCACTGTGGATGCAATTTGTACTTTATGCTCATAGAAAGCAAGATACCAAGCTGTGATTCCTTTTTATAGGCTGCAGTGTTGGCTTGAGCTGTTTGTTTCTGGCCCTTAGCTGAACCTGCAAAACAGGCATGTTTGTGGAGCCACGGTTTCTGTTTCACTTGTGGTAGCAATGCTGCAAACTCTTTCAAATCCTGTAAATAGAAAGTTTAGTCTAAAGCATTTTGTACTTCCGTCTGTGAAAGTCATACCTTGTTAGATTTTAACAGCCTCCACTAGCAAAAATACCTATTTGTGACACTCAGCTCTGTTAATACTGAAGTGATATGATAGCAGAGCAGCAATAACTTTTTCACCCAAATCTCCTGCACCTGTGGAGTTAAAATTCTAGATTTCACTGAACTATCTAGGATGTTGGGAGTTGGGTTTCAGGTTTTTTTGCTTGTTGTTTTAGTGTCTTAAACTTGATTCCCTGCTGGAGAGCAGCTCTGTGGAAAGGGAACTGGGAGTCCTGGTGAACAACAGGATGATCATGAGCCAGCAATGTGCCCTTATGGCCAAGAAGGCCAATGGTATCCTGGGGTGCACCAAGAAGAGTGTGGCCAGCAGGTTGAGGGAGGTCATCCTCCCCCTCTACTCTGCCGTGCTTAGGCCACATCTGGAGTATTGTATCCAGTTCTGGGCTCCCTGGTTCAAGAAGGACAGGGAACTGCTGGAGAGGGTACAGCAAAGGGTTACAAAGATGATAAGGGGACTGGAGCATCTTTCTTATGAGGAAAGGCTGAAGCACTGGGGTCTTTTTAGTCTGGAGAAGAGAAGACTGAGGGGGAATCTTATCAATGCTTATAAATACTTAAAGGAAGGGTGCCAGGTGGGTGGGAACAGTCTTTTTTTCAGTGGTGACCAGTGATAAGACGAGGTAACGGGCACAAACTTGAGCATAGGAAGTTCCATCTAAACATGAGGAGGAACTTCTTTACTTTGAGGGTGGCAGAGCACTGGAACAGGCTGCCCAGAGAGGCTGTGGGATCTCCCACTCTGGAGACATTCAAAACCCGCCTGCATGCATTCCTGTGCAACCTGCTGTAGGTGACCCTGCTCTGGCAGGGGGGTTGGACTAGATGATCTCCAGAAGTCCCTTCCAACCTTGACCATTCTGTGATCTGAAGCTGTGAGAGTATTTCAGATCTGATTTCCCAATTAAAAAGCCTGCAGCGGGTAAGATGTTGTTGCACCCATGTATATTAGTGATGTGCCATTGTCTGCATTGTGGACAATAACCTGGCCTCCTGAGAGCCAGTCAGAAGAGATGTTTGCATGGCTGGGAGAAAGTAAATATTGCAACAGCTGCTTGGGAGGCAGGAAATGAAAGTAGAAACTTGACTTGGTTTCATTTTCTATTCTGGCATTTGAGCCACTCATCTGCACTTAAATTTTTGCCTCTATATTACTGTCATCTGTAATAACTGTGAAATTGTGTGCTTGTGTTCAGGCAAGGTTTGCCGGGTTTTGATGCAGCTGTTTTGTCGTAATGTTTTGATTTAGTGTTGACATCTATAAAGAAGATAGTGTTTTAGAAGACTTAGGTTTTAGTGTAACATTTACTGTATTAAAAACTATGGCTTCTTGCTTCTGTGCAAAAGATGACTAATATTCAGTCACTTAGCTGAGAAGTTTATATCTGTGCCAACACAAAATTTCTGCAACTATATTGCATGCCTAACTGCGGCCCTGACAAATGGCTGCAATTTTAGAGATCCATTAGAGATTAGCATGTGACTCTGCAAGGTCGTAGGCCCACAATAAGGGAACTACGTTAAGCTGCTGTGTTCACCAAATAACCATATGTGTGAGTGTACCACCATAATGAAGTTAGGGACAGCTGTTCCATGTAGCTGTTTAGCAGTGTTGCAAGGCTAACATTTGGCAGATTGATTATATATGTATGTTGTGTGCTATGTATGTATTTAAGTAACTTTGGAAGAGTTACTTGCTGACATCTTCACTGTAATTAAGCACTTTAAAGTATGTTCACACTTAAACAATTTAATTTTTGCTTTTTAGAATCCCAACCTTGTTTGCTTTCTTTCTCTTCAGATAATGCTTATGATCCAGATGTGAGCGCTAAACAGATATGGATAGACAAAACGGTGATAAACGACAATATATGCTTGACATTCACTGATAATGGAAATGGTATGAACTCAGAGAAGCTGCACAAAATGCTAAGGTGGATAACCTCTTTTGCATTTTTTTCCTTGTAAAGATTTCAGCTTCTAGTTCTGTTATTCCTTTTTCTCATATATAATTGCCTAATTTTATTAATTAATTTAATATTTCTGTAGGTGAGTGATTATTCAAGTGAGACTCTAGAATAGACAGATGCTAGTAAAACTTTCACACAACTTTGTCAATGTATTTTATCTCATAATTTCCTCTTATTCCTTCTGTTAACTTTCCCATTTAACTTTCCATGTAGTGGTTGTGCTGTGTAAACTCTCTGTAGTGCCCTTTAGTGGAGCTAAGGAATATTTAATATTTTTTTTATTACTATTATTACTCAAGATTGCTTTTGTTCAAGTTAGAGAGCAAGGGAGAAGGGAGATTAATTTCAAACCCTTTAGAGTATTGAAAATAAAAAGTACTGTGGAAAATTTAAGGGAATAACTATATTGATTCAGTTTGTCTGTTTATCTTTAAATGTTCTATAGGGTTTGAACTTTCTGCAACTCTTGTTTCTACAGTTAGCAAAGAGGTTGCTGTTCAGTTGCTCTTTCAGTATGAAAAATTGCTCTGCCTGCACATAAATCTATGGGTTTAAGCTTGAGCGAGCTTGAATTTGAACTGTTATTCTTTTTCTGTTAGATACCATAATTACTAGCTTGCTTGCTGAATTCCATGTTCTATATACAGTTACCTGTTTTACTTTAAATGTAATGTGTAGCTGTAGTATTGATAGAAAATGTGTAGATCACACATTTTCAAGCAAGCTGGGGGCGGGGGAAGGTTAGGGACTTTCCTTAGTATTTGTTGTGAAGCCACATGGTAACTGTTAGAATCTCATAGGAATGCTTATGCGTAATTCCAGACAGATGATATTTCTTTTCCATACTTACAAATGAAAGTAAGTTTCCCTCAATTCTTCCGGTGTGGTATTAGCAATGATATATGGGTAACTTTCAAGATTTGCTTAACTGTACATTGTTTAATTGTACAGTAGTTCCTGGTCTCTAAAACAAGAGATTAACTCATTGTGTTAAGTCTACTTTGGGAAGCATTGTATGGATCTTTTGGGTTCTCAAGTTTTGTAGGGCTTTTTACACCATTCTAATGTTCTCATATGTTTCAGCTTCGGCTTCAGTGAGAAATCTTCGATGAATGGCCGTGTTCCAGTGGGACTGTATGGAAATGGGTTTAAATCGGGGTCCATGCGCCTAGGAAAAGATGCAATAGTCTTCACCAAGAATGGAGAAACCATGAGTGTGGGCCTGTTATCTCAGACTTTCCTTGAAGTCACAAAAGCAGAACATGTCATGGTTCCTATAGTGACGTTCAACAACCAACATATCCTTTCAGCCACTTCTGAATGAAAAGTTGTAGGTACATGCAAAATTTGGATGATAATAACAGTAAAGAAAATCTTCTTGTCTAGTCTTATGGATACCCTAAATCAATTGTAAGATGCAAGGAAGGCTATAATTTGTTAAAGCCTTTAAATTTGTAGGAGCTCCGAGATGTAGAATGAGAACCTGTGAAGTGACTACAGGATACTGTTTCAGAAGTTTCCTCACCTTCTGAAAGCTTACTTCATTCAGAGTTCCTCTCCTTAACATAATGCTTACGTCAGATAAGTGATCCAACAGAATCCAAAAACAGCCTGAAAGCCATCTTAACACATTCTTTATTTTCTACTGAGGAGAAATTACTGGCAGAGCTAGATGCTATAATAGGGAAAAAAGGAACAAGAATTATCATTTGGAATCTTAGAAGGTAAGATGAAGTCCAGTCTCTTATATCTCTCAGTTTATGTTACCTTTCAGTTTGTGCAAACATACAGTTTTGGGGTTGGTTTTTTTTTTTTTGTAGAATAACTCCAAAAGACTGTGGGCAGTCAGTTGTGACTGGGGAACTAGACTGAAACTCACATGATTGAAGGGCTGTAATGTTGCATGAGAACTGTTGCTAATATCTCAAGTAACAACTCAGAAGGAATGAGAATGTAAAGGACTTCATATTTTCCTTTGATAAGATAATGTTGCTTTTTCCAGAAGGAAAATTGAAATAGGTAAATTATTGTTATTTCAGATCTATGAAATTACGAATGCAAAAATTCAAACAAACATTTGTATATACAGGCAAGTATTACTGGCTTTTTAAGTTTGGAGTCAGCAGTATCCTTCTATAGGGGTCTAAACCTTTCTAAAATTCTTAACTTTATCATAAAATAAATAGAAATCCAAGTAAATAAATACAGTTGTGTGTATTTATCTTATTAATCTACTTGCCTTCGTGGGATTGTTCATGGCAATATAGATTTCCAGCCTTTTCTAGCTTTGACTTGCTTGTTGCCTTTTTCTTTAAACAGGTGTTGCTGTAGCAGTTGCTAATGGGTGTCATAACTTCCTGTCTTTGCTTTTCCTTCACATCTTTGCTATTGCCTTATTAGCAGGGAACCTGTCTGATGGTCTGTCCAGAAAAGCTTTAGCAGCTTTTAACTGTGATGGCTCTAATTGGTTTGGAAGATGTTATCTTGTACCATGTTGTTAAGTGTTTAGCTTACTGTAGTTTTAAATACCTGAAATAACGAGGTATCCATAGGAAGCAATTTTGAACTGTTTCAGTCCTGTGGATTTGGCAAGAAACCAGCTTGGTTTTCAGTTTCTTATCTTTATTGTTGCCCATCAGAAAAAGGGTGGGGGGGAGTGGCGCAGAAAGCCATACCTGGATGAGTATAGATTAAATGTTACAGGACAAAAAAGATGTCAGTCAGTTGTAGCAGGTGAGAAGTTTTGAGTTTTTTTTTATTTCATTAATGTCTTGTGAGTATTAGAGCCCTGAATCACTTTTAGCTTAGGAGATTTTAATACAAGAAAGCTGGAGGTAATAAACGTATTACTAATTCTGGTTGTTTCCCCTTGCCACCTGTTCTATAAGAAAAACTTCACCTCCTTTACACTTCAGAAATTAATTTGCATTTCCCAGGTAGAATTTCTTTTCTTTTTAGGTATGAACATCTTTAGGAATGTGCATCACTTCATTGTTTGAGCAAAAGAAAAGACAGTGAACTCAGCTGACTGGGCAGGAGAACTTTCGTGTTCTGAATTTTGGAGTGTATTCATGGGAAGTTATGGGAAAGAATGCTTTTGGGGGGGATCATGTTGTTTCTAATATGTTGTAGTCAAATTGCTTTAAAAAAAACCCTCAAACAGATCTCTTTCCGTATTAAAAGACTGTATTTCTGGAAAAAGATGAGGGATAATGGGTACATGTTACTCCTGGGGACATTCCGTTTGGACACAAGAGGAAGATTTTTCACAATGAGAACAGTCAGCTGTTGGAATAATCTCCCCAGGACAGTGGTGGACTCCCCAACATTGGACACTTAAGATTCAGCTGGACAGGGTACTGGGCCATCTTGTCTAGGTGGTGCTTTTGCCGAGAAAGGTTGGACCAGATGGTCCTTGAGGTCCCTTCCAACCTGGTATTCTGTGGTGATTTGTGCCAACTATGATATATCTCAGTGTTGTGCAAAGGTAGTGCCAGTATACTGCAGCATATACATCTGCAACTAAGTATGGTGTATACCTCTGGGGAGTGTTGCAATAAGAAAGTGTGATAATTACTGAGTTGTAAAGCTGTGGCAAGTGTCACTTTTGCAACATTAAAAATCTTAGGAAGGCAATTTGTAGTGTTTAGAAATTTTACATTTAGAAGGAACACGTGTGCCTTGGTCCATCCAGAGTTTAAAGCTGATACTGATTGCTTCTACTTTTGAAGTATGACCTGTTTAGAGTTAAGTTACAATTCTTGAATGTCTCACTTGCTGTCACTTTTCTTGTATTCCTTGGATATTAGAAAGGAACTGGTGAACTTTGTTTATGTAGATTTTAGCAAATCTGTGAGGAAAACCAGTGTGGCTCAAAGGAATTCCCTTTCTCTTGCATCTTTGTGATACCTGCTGGGTCCACCACAATATCTTGTCTTATGTTGGCTTCCCACCCCACCACCCCCACCCCCAATTAGTGTATTTTTTTAATCTTGTTTCTTAGAGATAAAAATGAAAAAACAGAGTTTGACTTTGACAAGGATAAATATGACATCAGAATTCCAGAAGACTTAGATGAAACAGGCAAAAGAGGATACAAAAAACAAGAGAGACTGGACCAGATTGTTCCAGAAAGTGACTACTCCCTGCGAGTATGTATAACTTTTTTATATATATATGTTTGTTTATTTTTTGGAAGCTGGAGGGTATTTGTTTTTGTTTTAATATGGTGTACTATACAGCAGAAGTGTTGATTGTGGGGGGATGATGAATGTCAGAATTCAAATGTTCAGGCAGTGTTTCAACATTAATTTTGAAAATTGAAGGTGGAATGTATCTGGGTACTTGTTTAAACATTTGCTGTTTATTTAGAAGAAAATTACCGGGGTTTATGTTGTCTTGCAAATAACTTTTGCTGTTAAGCGTAGCCATCATTATCTAGCAAGAAGGAAATGCAATCAGTAGCTTCAGAAATCACATAGTTGTGTGTGTGGTTGTCAGCAGAGTAGATATTCCATTGTAGTGCAGGTCTACATGCATATAGTATTGATGCTGTCTCATGTGGATCTTTTAAAACAGAGAGTTTAGTTGGCAGCATGTCACTTCTAGGTTTTAAAAAGAGGTAAAGGAATAGGGAAGCAACTCCACTGTTTGAATACATGCATGCAGGCAGGGACAAGGCTTTTCGGTAGGCAAATTGATGTGACCATTGTCTCTGCTATTGATTTATAAGCTTTGAAGGCTTTTTTTTTTTTTTTTTGGAAAAGAATTTTCTGGAATTACTAGGTGTTCTGAGCACTTCTTGTGGGTAGTATTCAGAAGTATTATTCCAGTTGAACTAAAGCCTTCAATTATTCTAAGACTTGCTGAAGTCCTATATCCACTTCAATTATTTGAAGTTGTAAATGTAATGATGAATGAAATGCAAATTAAAATTCATAGATCTGCACACTTATAAGAATTTTGCACAGCTGTCATGAAGCTATGATAATACGTAGTCATTTGGAACAAAGTTAACACACTTTAAAATAATAAAAGTTTGTAGTAGAATTTTTATGCTTTCAGTAGGGGATAAGAAAAGAGAGGCTTGTGTGTTTGAGAGCTCTTTTACTGCTAAAACTGTGTCTTCAGACACCTGATTAACTTGTTGCATTCATAACAGTTGTCCTTCAATTGCTATTCTTTCAGTCTGTGATATATGTATGCTCATTATGTACACTTGCATTTCCTGTGTTTCTGGATTCAAGTTGGAAAAAACCCACATTCCATAAAATTTAATTTAAACTTAAGTTTGTCTTCCTAAGCATAATGTGTATTGTAAAAAAATATTCATATCTTGAGGTTTTTAGGTTTTTTAATAACAGGAGTTACTGTATGTTTTGTAGGCTTACTGCAGTATTTTGTATCTGAAGCCAACAATGCAGATTATTCTGCGAGGACAAAAAGTGAAAACACAGCTGGTTTCCAAAAGCCTTGCCTTCATTGAACGTGATATATATAGGCCAAAATTTTTGAACGTATCCTTTGCTAATATTTACATCATTACACACTGAATTTAATGATGTGACTTTTTATGTAAGCTGTTTGGATTCTGCTGGGTATGTTACAGTTATACTCATGTAATTTTTAAAAAAAATTTAAAGACATACTGAAAGAATTATCTCTAAAAAAACATGAACACTCAGTAACTATATTTTTGTGTTACTTGAGATTAACCAGATTTTTCCTTAATATCTGGTAAAAGGCTAAAACAGTAAGAATTACTTTTGGATTTAACTGCAGAAACAAAGATCATTATGGAATAATGATGTACCATAAAAACAGACTCATCAAAGCTTATGAAAGAGTTGGCTGTCAGTTAAAGGTAAGAAACTAAAGCTAAACTCAAAATTATTTTAACATCTTTAGAAATTACTTTCAAATGCTGACTTTAAAAAAGAATATAGACAGGAACTAAGATACTGATGTATCCTTCATAAAACCACCTTTTTTAGTTTGTGCAGCAGTTAAAAATGTTATTAAATTGTATGCAGTCGTTTTAATATTTGTTTTTGAAACTAAGCTTTATACACAAAATACGGACCCGAGCATATCTTTCAGGACAAAAAGAGGGGTGGAACAGAGTGGGTTTTTATTTAGGGGGTTTGTGTTGAGAGTTTCTTTTTGGGGAGGAGTTGTAAGCCAGAAAATTGTTTTTACCTAGTGTATATATAGCTTATAACTACCTCTGACAAACTCTTGCAGTATTAGCACAGAATATATGTTGTTTCTCCTGATAGACCTTAATTTGTTACAGGCAAACAACATGGGTGTTGGTGTAGTTGGGATTATTGAATGCAACTTCCTAAAACCAACTCATAACAAGCAAGATTTTGATTATACAAATGAATACAGGTAAATATATATTTTTATGTAGACTTCCTATTGAATAGTGTTGTTCACTGTGAAACACTTGATGACAAGGTCTGCTGCTTTTCTAAGTAGTAAGAATAAAAGCTTATATACATCATTAAACTGCATGACTGTTCTGAACAGTAGGAGTAGGATGTTTATATCTACACTGGTCGTACTGCATTGTGCAGTCCCTGAAGTCTAGAGCATCATACACATCATTTTAAAGCAAATGCCCTAAAAGTGGTTGGCTGCAATTATGCCCCTCACTGTTTGTAAAATGAGCACAGAATAACTTGCTGAGATGTGGCACATGACTAAAATTGTGATACATGAATCCCACACTCTTAACTTCTTTTCATTACAATTTTTGTTTGGGTGTTTGGTTTGGTTGTGG
>VZSZ01003070.1:477581-494370 GCA_013398815.1 Ibidorhyncha struthersii | reverse complement strand
TTAGAAAAGATATTTTTTAGCCCTTCTTTTCAGTTTCTTTCCTAAGAGAATGCCCTCAAATACTCCGCTACCTGATACAGAATTTAAAATACCTGATGTCCTGAAGGCAGCAGTGATTTGGGACACTGCTTTGTTTCAGTCCTTATTTTACATGTCTGCATCCATCCCATCAGTCTGTATCTAGCGTGATATTTCCTCTAGTTAAACTGATCTAGTCTGACTTGAAATTTTCAGAGATGATAATAGTTTTTAAGCCAGGTGGATATCCTAGTCTGTTTACACTGCTCTGCTGTGAATTAGTTGTGCTGGCATTGTGGAAGGAGGCATGTAGTGGAGGAAAGGCTAGAGGGGATGAGTTACCTAAGTAGTTTTTCAGGCTGAGGTGTAAAAACTGTCCAGGGAAAAACTCTTGAATACAAAGCTTGAGAATTGCTCCATTCTGTATTACTTTATTTCCTTTCATCATGAGAAGGCTATTTTTATTTTTTTTTCTGTGCTGCTTCGTGTTAAAGGGATATTAGGACCAACCGCCTCCTCCAGCAGCTCTGTCCCAGGACTCCCTCCTGCCCAGCTACTGGGGACCCAGGGTTTCTGCCCAGGCTAAAGGAGGCAGCTGCCACTTTCCTGTTTGCAGGTTCAGCCAGTAGCAAAGCTGAGCCCGTGTCCCAGGGGCACACACAACAGAGGACACTGACATGGCTGGTTACACAGGCTGCCACAGACAAAGTGCCACCTACATACAGGACTAGCATAAAACACAAACAGCCAAGTCCCCTTCCTGTTCTTTGGCTGGTAGACATGGAAGCTTACTAGTGAAGGCACACACATGACGCTCCAGATTCACAAGGACGTGCATATTTGTGGATCCCCTGAGTACTGTCATGGCCCCTCTGTCTTCCTAGTACCCCTGCCTGGACTCCAGGCCCTCTTACCTGCCTCACAAGTCCCCTACATGCTGGCTAGTGCAGTTTGATGTTCACTAGCAAATGTGCCTACTCACACACTCGTACCACAGACATTCCATATTTGCAAGTCCCCCTGGGTGTACCAGCATGAATCCTTGCCTGCCTGATACCCTGGCCTGGACCTGGGGCCTCCTGTTCACTGCTGGGTTCAGTTTGGAGTTTGCTGGCAAATACACATGAACACTCCATGCACACCAGGACAGAGGAAGGTTCAGACAGTTGTCTCCCCACCAGCACCAGGCACATGGGCTGTGACCCACAGTCCTGCTGCAGCTGCTAGCACTGAGCCCCTCACTCATGCTGGTCCACCCCAGGAGCTGGTTTTCAGGGGGGTGCACCATTCTCTTCCTGCCTCAGTGAGTGGCAGCTGAGCCCCCTGGCTTGTTCCGGTAGCTGACACCACACACTTGATCTTGACTCCAGGAGCTGGCACCAAGTCCACTCGCACACACAGAGCTCTGACCAGTAGCTGGTACTTAGTCTTTCCTGTGCACATACACACAGGATAGAGAATGAGTTTATGTAGAGAGTTAAAGCATTAAATAAGGTACAAGAAGATAGGACAGACTGCAGTGATCAGGCACAGGGCTCAGCCAGACAACTGTGCTGACCGAACCTGTTTTACATGCAACCAGCTCCTTTTACACCCTTTTCTATTTATCCCCCTCCCTGCTCCCCCTTCCCCATGCATGTTTCCTCATCAGTTGGCATAGTTCCATGGACCCCCTCCAAACATCCTGGACCTTCAGGTTTACATCCTTATCAGTTGCAAAATCCCTGTTTGCCTGCAGTTTCGTGATAGCCTGTCAATTAGTGTGACTGACCTGGTTTGTTTCTGGTTATCATCTTTGTTAATGCTAATTGGTCAGGTTTTATGACTCTGTGTTTGTCTCCATCCCTTTCCTTATCCTCCCCACTGAAAAAATAAACATTCTTACACTCCTCATATCCTTACCAGTTAGTGTGACTGACCATGCTTGTTCTTATCGCTAAATCACTTGTCAGTCAGGTTTGTCTCTGTGTGTTCTTGTTTTTATGGCTCCTTTGACTATATGCCCTTAAAGGTGCAGGTGCTTCTATGTGCCCCAACACTTGCTTTCAACATGGACTTAGAAACTTAGGGTATTGACTTGCAAACATAGGTGGGGTAAACTTTGACAGGAGAAGTCATTACCTTTTTCAAGCTGCATGTTTTGCCCTTCAACCAGTTGTTCAGCTTCCACTGGCAACCTGAACTGTCCACACCACCTTTCCTGAATTGCTAGTTTATATGCAGCTCTGCATATAAAGATAACCCCAAAACCACACCAGAGTGCTGTAATAAACAGAGCTGTTAATTGCAGCAATTGAGGGGCTATAGCAAGATAAATCTTGTTATTCCTGGTGTTGAAACAGAAGCCTTTTGGAGGAGGAGCAGCAAAGACTGATAGCTGCTACAGCCACTACGGTTCAATCTGCCTGTATCTCTAAGCGGTACCCACAGTTTGTGCTGCTCTTTGCAGCTTTAAGCAGTTCCCATGTTTCTACCACTATTGTGCTAGCAGAGTTGTTAATGAGAACGCGTGGTAAAAGAAGATCAGGGAATTGGTCAAACTGGAAAATAGCTCTTCTGTTAGTTTTTTTTCAATACGGATGTTCACTGAACCATTTCCTGTGCAGTGGCACTAACAGTTCCCTTGGAAGAGGGGCAGGAATTAGGAACACCGTAGGACAGTCACTTGCGTTGTCCAAAGTCTGCACTATGTTCCTACAGGCTGGCACAGTAAGCGTTGAAATGCTTTTTACTTGTTTCTTTTTAAAAACACTTCTAATGTGGGCATAGAGATACCACATGTGAAGGATCTTTTTTTAAGATTTTTCTACAGAGTTCTCCAGGTTTTCAAAAAGAAACTTTCCAGCCCAAAACAGAAACATAGAACTGATGCTGTAATGTCATGATCGGTGTAAGTTGACCTGCCCTTCTTCCTTCTCCAGAAGAGAGACGTGATCCCATCCATGCATTGCTGCTCACTTCTGCCCTTGTGGTACTTGCTTTTTTTTGGCACAGAAATTCATGACTTGGGTTCAAAGGTGATCTAGATCAAAACTCTCTAGGTCAAACTAATGTACTGCACAAACATTTGTGTTAGTTCAAGGGATGGGGTGGTGTAGGTGTTGGAATAAGCCAGGCAGGGAGGGACTGACTTTCAAGCTCTGGTTACTCTGCCACTTTACTCTGTTGTAAATTCAGCATGCTGTCAAGAGGCAGTCTTACCTCTACCTCACCTGTAGGGCTTGTTGTTCTTCTGCACCACTCCCTCCTGTGTGTGCCAACTCTAGTAGTCACTGAGCTGCACAATGAGCCCTGATCAGGAAACTAATCCAACTGAAAATTAACCTAAGGTAAAACTGGCCGGCTCCTTTTAGCAGTGTGAAGGCTTTATGCTACATTAAAGCAATTGTATGTTTGCAATCTCCATGTAGTGTTGTTGGATGTCAACTTAGAGTAGCCATGAACCCGCAGTTAATAGATGTACAGAAGTATCAGCCCAATACACAGCTAGGTACTGGCTTGACAGGTGATTTTGTACTTGTTTGCTCTATGATTGAGGCTGACCTGGTGAGGTAGCTTCAGGGTTTGCACTGTACATTCACAGTGCTTCTGAATTGAGCACTCTTGATTTCAGTCTTTGTGTGTGCTCCAGCTCATATTTCCAGTCATTTCGTTGCTGACAAACATGACTTCACACAATTCCTCATTTCTAGGGTTTTCTAAAAGCAAAAAGCTTACTGTTGTGCAAATAGAAATATTAGAGTGGTTCATAAGTCTATTCTTTCACTTGATTTTATAAAGGTTCTTTCTGTGCTAGGATTTGATTATTTAAGGTGGTCTTTTAAAAACTTCTCTTTTTAGACTTACAATAGCAGCATTAGGAGAAAAGCTTAATGATTACTGGAATGAAATGAAAACAAAGAAAAATGAAGAATGTCCTTTAGCTTTGCCCGTTGAGGAGATACAGTGAGTATCACTTCTAAATAGAAGAATTTTATATGCTGTTATTACTGTTTTACGCTCAGTCATGAAAATGAACTTTTCATGTGAAGGTTCTGGTATTTTTTCCATTACAGAAAACAGCCTGATCAGACATGGGTACAATGCGATGCATGTTTGAAGTGGCGGAAGCTACCAGATGGAATAGAGCACTTGCCAGAAAAGTGGTACTGCTCACTGAACCCTGACCCACAATTCCGGTAAAATTAGATTTCCATGAATATCTAAGTACTGCTTTTAGTTCTTATCTTATCATCTGTTATAAGCACGGATGTTAAGCTCTTTCTGTCACGCTTTTTTTTTCCCCCTCCTTAACTCAGGAACTGTAATGTGCCAGAAGAACCAGAAGATGACGACTTAATACATCCTACATATGAGAAAACCTACAAGAAAAAGTGAGTAATAGAGACTGTCTTACAAGTGTCTCAACACTAGAAAAAGAACGTGAAAACTAAATGCCCTTTTCTCTCACCTACAGTATAATTGCAACTGTTCTGGGAATATATCCAGCCAGAAAATAGTGCCCTGAAATCATGGCTTGATCGTAGCGGTGAATAGATGAATTCTGTTATTAGCATATTGGCATTAAATTCAAATGTCTCTCTTGACTTAATACCTATTTGTCCACCTAGCTAAATTAGTAAAGTCATAATGAAAGAGTCCTCTCGTTTAATAACTATTAAGAAGACCAGTGCAGCAACTGGTGTTTAAGTACAGCTCTGAGAGGGTCATTGTTGCACAGTAGTAAGGTAGTAGGCGGAGTGAGGATAGTTTGGGATGTTAGAGAAGCAAGCTACTAGGGCTGTTAGGAGACCTTGTCTAGGTAACTGTTTTCAAGGTCCGCGTTGAAGCAGCTGAGTACCTCAATACGTTTAAGAATAAGAGGATTCTTATCTAAGGTGTATGGAAAAAAAAATGACTTGGATAGTTTTAACATTTGCTGGCCTAGTATTCTACAAGTGGGAGCTTTGGGGTTTTTTTCATTTTTTAAATTTTTTTTAAATAAATCTTAATCCAAGAGAGAACTTGTTAGCTAAGCTAACTTTAGCTACGCTAGCTTCTAAGTTCATCCAGAAAATTTTCATTCAATAATCCAGAATATGTTAATTAGAACTTTATTATATCTAGCTGAAATAAGCATTGTGTTTGCTTTTAGATTTTGAGGTTGGCTTGGTTCAATAATTAATTAATATTTTGCATCTAAGCTCTTAACTTATTTTTTTTCTTGCTGCTGTGCAGAGACAGGGAAAAACTGAAGAAGCGACTAGAGTACAGCCACCAGGTAACTCTTGAATTTGGTAGGAAACTGACTTTGGGAGCAGAGTCATTCTTGCTGGCAATACTGTGCAGTTTGATCGAATAGGCCAGGCTTTGAGTTAAAGCTGGTGAGTTTAGCTGGTGGCCAACTGACTGGTTCAACATCCTGTTTTGTTTTGATGGCTGTAGAGGTTATGCTCACTATCAGTAAACCAAAAATCCCCTGAATTTGCTGTCCAATGATGGAAAATGCACCATTGCTTTCTAGGTGTAGTACTTAAGAGAAAGTTTGAGAAGGACGAAGCCCTCTCACAAAATAGTACTAGAAAATATGTCAGTCACTTGTACCTGTTTTTATGATATGACATCTAATTATTGAAAGTAGATTTGTTGTAGAGGGGTGTGATGAGGATATGAAAGCAAAGATGCCCTTAAAACTGGGGCGGGAGGTGGAGATGGACAGACTTGTAGTAGCTGTACTTTTGCGAGGAGGCACTCAAATTCAGATTAAACGCAGATGCAAATCAATGCAGTTGAGTAATGAGGATGGGTAGATTGTAACTCAGAATCAAATTTCCTAAGTGTGATTTAGCTTAAGTTGCTTTCAAAGTAAAGTGCTATCCTAAGATCACTCCATTTCTGGAGAAGAGATTTTGCGTGTTCTGTTTTAACCTATATACTTCATTGTATTGATTTTTCTGCCGGTACTTTTACTCAAGTACAAAAGTAATTTCTAAAAGTAAAGTGTTGTTCATTTTAGACAAACTGAATTAATTATGAGCAGCTTTAACAGATATGGCTGTCATGTACTTTGTGTATGACAGTCAGACTTCAAACAGAAGGTTGGGAAAAGCTCTTGCCTGAGATTCTACAGGGTACTTTAAAGTAGCTGTATCTAGACAAAGACTTGTAAGGTCAGAAAGCTGCTTTCTGACAGCAATAAATCTGTGTGTGGAGAGGAGTGTGGAGTTGGTGTACAGCATTCAGAGCCCTCTGAGAAATCTGCCAGAAGTCTGTAATTACAATACAGAACTTGCTGCTTTCTAATATGTTGTATGCCTTAAACCAACATGAAGGAAGTACTTCACACTCGTCAGTAGAGTTTGGGGGGAGGGATTGTGTGATCATTAAGATAAGAAAACTGGGGTTTGCAGTGTGAAGTCTAGCTAGCCTTTCTTATTGCAAAATACTGAGCCTGGGTTCAAGGTAATCCTTGTAGTATACAGAAGAAATGCTGTTCAGAATTTTAGGTGTTGGCGGGTAGTTAGAAGAACTGCTTAAACCTATCTGAAGAATCTACTAATGTTTATTTCTTTTTCATTCTTAACTAATATTATCTTATAGATCAATAATGAAATGTTTTTAAAAACACCTGTTTCCTCAAGTAAAGACTTCAAAACTTTCTCAGCTGTGAGTGGAAAGGAAGCTGTCCCAAGATCACTTTTACCAGAAACATCAAATGCTTCTGTCAAAAGATCTTTGCTTATTTTACATAGACCAGTATCTTCACCTCATTCTGATTCTGATAACAGGTTAGTGAACCTGTACGAAGTAAATTAATTTTAGAAATAAATAAGAATAACGTGTTAATGAAAATGAAGGTGTTGGGTGTAGCCCCATCTTCAGGTGGTTGCCAAAATTAATGTGTCACTTTTGGGAGTATAGGAAGCAGTAGGCTGATTAAAGGTACCTAGAAACCTTGTGAAGTATAAAAGTGAATGCAGCAAAAAATACTGTGTACCAGGCAAGGAAAATTGCACAGTGGTTTGTCTCTTTAGGAAAAGACTGTTGTGTTTTGGGGGTGTTCCTGCAAATACTGAGTCTGAGTCTGTTTCAAAATAATGTTTGAAGGTAATAATTTAGCATATGGTTGACACCCACTTCGTTTTTCAGGAAAGGTATTTGCTCTGACTGTGTATCTTGAACGACTATGTAGGGAGACATCTCTTTCTAGTTGTTGAGTGGTAATTTTTAATTGTGCTTATAGATACTCTAAACACAGTTTGAAACATGACTTTGCAGTATTCGAGCAATACAATAATGTTTAACATTTTGCTCCTCAGTCTTAAACGGAAGACACCTAGTTGTGTGACACCTGTGTCATTAAAGACACCTCGATTAAATGACAAAACATTCAACAACCATGATGATGATGATGTCATTATTTTAGAGGAGAGCAGTACTCCAAAGCCTTCAGCAGATTCTGATGTTCCCGTGATAAAGACTGAATGTATTAATTTGGATCAAGAAGAGAAGCAGAAAGAAAACGGCGATGTTGGAGAACCTTGCGGTGCAACTACTTCAGAATCAAAAAGTGAACAATTGACCTCAGCAACACAGACAGAGCTTCCAAACCTAGTTGTTAAAAAGGAAGAGGTGGAAGATGACACCGACATTCAAGTTCCCAGGGCAGAGATGGAAACTAAACAGTACAATGTTAATGATGCTTCTGAGGCATCTGTAGATCTTAAAAATGAACTGAAGAATCAGCTCCAATTATTAAACAAAGAAAAAGAAATGTACCAAAACAAATGTGAAGTATTAACCAAACAAGTAGAAACACTGGAACAAAGGATTTTAGAAATGAATAATAAGTATGTAAAAAAAGAAATGTGCCATCAGTCAACTGAGACGATTTCTTTATTTGAAGAAGAAAATGTTCATGAAAGACGTTTGGCAGAAGTGACCATTCTGTATGAACAGGCCTTAAAAGAAATAGCAAAACTAAAGGAACAATGCAATACCCTGCAGAACTTAAAAACTGAATGCAGCAAGTGTGCTGATGGTGAAAATAAGAGTGAGGTGGATGAAATTGCTGTGCAACTGGATGATGTTTTCAGGCAACTGGACAAGTGCAGCATTGAGAGAGACAGATATAAAAGTGAGGTATGTTTGTTAAAACAGTGATATCCTTCAAATTAACAAATTATTTTTATTTTTTTAAAGGGTGTTCCATAGCAGCTCTAGTACACAATGTGTTGTATAGCTCAGTCCACTAACAAATCAAGCCACCTAAAAGGGGGAAGAAATACTAAATTAGCCTAGGAATTTCTGTTTTTTTGCTTCTATAGATAGAAATACGCAAACTTCAGAAAGACCGCAAGGCTCTGAGTGGCTCTGACTGCAGGACAAGAGAGACTGAGCAGGCTTAGAGGGAGCACACATACAGTGGTTTAGCTGACAGCTGGCTATTTTAAAGCAGTTTGTCTGGGTTGTCATATCTTTAAATCTCACTGAAAAGTTAATTAAAGGCAGTCATCTTAACAAAGGTGAACGATTTAAATTTGTATATGTGTTTATTTTAATCCACCACAATTTTATTTGGTATATAAAATTATTTAATTTGATATATAAAAATATTTTTATTTACTTGCCAGATTGAATTACTAGAAGTGGAAAAAAATCAAATTGCTTGTCAATGTGAAGAACTCAAAGCAGAAATTGCACAGCTAAAAGCTTCAATTCCCCAAGCAGTAGCACGTGCAAATGATTCTACCACCAGTAATGTAGAAGACACTGTAAATTTTTCTGATGGAGAAAGGTATCAATTTTCTGCTTTCTAGACTATATTTCAAGCAACATTTTGGCTGGCTGATTGTATCTGAAACATCTTCATGAAGGTCACGTCTGATGATAATATAATAAAATGTGATGCTTGGAATTCTTTTCTACTGCCTCTTGTGACTCCTAACTCAGTAACTTTTTTTTTTTATCAAGTGATCTATTTAATTATTTTTTTTTCATGGTTTAGGTATTTGTGTGAGCAGGGTTGGCCATTGCACAATGGAATGCCATACTGACACTTCTTAAAATATAAAAAATGTTACATAATTTCTAGACACGACTTGCAGAACAAGGAGAGGGAAAGGAGGCAGGAAAGAGCAGGATCATTGACTTATACTGTGTAGATGAACTTCACTTTTATATTCTAGTTTACTTTCCTGGATCAATAGTACTCTACTGAAAATAGTTTGGGTTTGGTTTTGAAACTTACCTTTCCTGTAAGAACTTCTTGCTGCAGACCAATCCTATGGAACTAGGTTGTGTCCAGAGTGTATCTTTGAACTAAACGATGATTTAAACTTACAAATAGAGAGCTTGCAGCTCTTGGATAATAGAAATAGGAAATACACAAAAGAAGTACACATACCAGATAGAAGCAGGGATGAGCAGTCCAGCAGGAATATAGGCACACTGCCCAGGCACGTTGGATGGAAGTGGAAGCCAGAGCTCAGAGTGAAAACTGGCAAGGCCTGTGACGGGCAACCAGAAGGGCTTCTGTAAGCACAGTAGCAGCAACAGGAGAACTAAGAAAAATGTGGGCCTGCTGCTCAGTGGGGCAGATGCTTAGCAGCAAAGGACATGAGGTGTGTGAGGCACAAATTACTGAGGTACCCAGTATCTTCTTTACCTTGTTTTTTACTGGTAAGGTCTGCCCTGTGGTCGCCCGGGTCCCTGAGCCAAGTGGTAATTTTAGGGAGTGAAGCATTACCTGTAATAAAAGGTGACTGAATTAAGGGACTGCTTAGGCAGATTTGACATACACAAGTCCATGGGACCAGATGAGACACATCAGAGGGAGCTGGCCAATTAATGGAGAGTTGGCCTTATGGTGATTTCTCCAAAAGGCTGTGGCAGTTGCTGTGGCAGCTGATGTTCCTGATGCCTCGAAAAGGGCAGTTGTCGTGCCCATATTTAGGGCAGGCAGAACTACAGGCTGGTCAGTGTAGCCTCAGTCCCTGGGAAGACCATGGAGCAAATCTACCTGGCAGCCACCTGCAGCCCTATGATAGTCAATGTGATTAGGAACAACCAGCATGGACTTACAGAGGGCAAATTGTGCCTTTTCGGCCTCATTGCCTTTTACAATGAGATGACTGGCTCTGTGGACTTTCATTTTAACAAAGCTTTCAATGGGGGCTGCCATAATACCATGATGGTGAAGTTTGTGAGGTATGGTTTGGATAGGTAGGCTAGGAGGTGGGTCGTAAAACTGGCCAGACTGCCAAGCTCATGGATCAGTATCAAGGCCAGTAATGGTTAATGCCTTCATTAATGGCCTAGATGATACAGCAAAATGAACTCCATAAATTCCTGATGACATCAATTGGAGCGAACCATTGATACTGTGGAGGGTAGGGCTGCTGTTGAGGGACCTTCACAAATGGGAAAAATGGGCTGAAAGAAACCTGGAAATTCAACAAAGGCATCTGCAAAGTTCTGCACCTGTGTTGGAAATACCCCATGCAGTTGAACAAGCTGGAGACTACTCATAGGGAAGCAGCTTGGAAGAAGATGGCCCGTGATGCTGGTGGACTAGAAGTTGAATGTGAGTCAGCAGTGCACTCTTGTGGTGGGAGAACTCAGTGCCTACAGGGCTATATTGGCAAGAGTTCAGCCAGGAGTTTGAGGGAAGTGATTCTTCCCTACTATTGGGCTCTGTGAGACCAAACATGGAGTATTGGGTCCAGTTTAGGGCTCCCCTTCTATATGAATGATACTGGCATATTGGAGCAAGTCTACTGAAGGGCCACCAAGATGGGTGGGGGCCTGGAGCATCTGATATGGAAGGGGAAGCTGAGGGAAATAGCCTTACAAAAGGTGGGTTAGCTTGAAATCTTACTGCTCTCTTCTGCTGCCTAACGAGAGGGTGTAGAAAAGGTGAAACCAGCCTCTTCTGGTGAGCATTGTGATACGATGAGAGGCAATAGACACAAACTGCAACAAGGGAAATTCAGTTTAAATATTAGAGAGAAAAAAAAGTGTTTGCAGCGAGGATAGTCAAGCCCTGAAAAAGCAACCCAGGGAGATTGTGGGATCTCCATCTTTGGAGACTTTCAAAACACAAGATCTGAGTTAACCCTGCTTTGAAGGGGGTGGGTGGTGGAGAAGAATGGACTGGATGATTTCTGGACACCCCTTTCAGTCCAATGTGCTGCCCCCCCGCCCCGTTTAAGTCTCCCCTTTATCTGCCAGTGTTTCATTTTCTTCTTATAGCACCTGACTTGTGCTTCCTACAAGAATTAGCAAACATATTCAGGACTTGTAAGTAACTTCCACCACAAGTCCTGTTGGGGTATGATGGCAGTGTGCAGACTGGCTGCTGGAGATGATGAAGGAACTGATGGTAGAAGGAAGTGCTTAAGGGTGGGCGATTTGGAAGCAATTCGATCAGGAAGAGGACAGAGCAAGGGGATCCAGGAAAGAAAGCAAAAAGAGGAGGCATAGCATTTTCCCTGCACTACAACTTTTACTTTATTTCCTCTATGTTTTAAAGCCTTTAGACAAATTACTCTTTCTTGTCTTCTCTTCTTCTCTCTTCTTTTTCTCTTCTTTTGTTCCCATAGGTGGTAGTACTTTGTGCTTCTAAATGTGTAAAAAACAAACAAACAAACAAAAAAAAAAAAACAAAGAAAAAAAACTGGGGTTTAATATTGTTTTGAGAAATAAAAAGGTGTTGTGGGGTAAAGGATGTGCCAGTGCTTATTTGCTAACTTAAATAAAAGCATTCAGAAATATTTCTGATCTGTTTTGGGAAAGGCAGAATTCAGTTTAGCCTTTAGTATTTGTTTGAAACTGAGGGAATATACACCTTTAAAATTAAAACTTAAGAGGCTCAGCCTTGAAAAACTGGTATATTTTGAAATTATCTTGATGCAGCTTTAACTGCATCAGTTTTTTGTTGGTTTGTGGAAGTCATCTATGGAGCTTTTCCAGTATCAAGTATTAGTCCAGCTTTGTTAAATAAAGTAGTGTGCATTTGAACATACAACTTCATCTACATCTAATCACATCTAATTATTTCTTCACAGCCTGAAACTACGCTCTCTTCGAGTCAATGTTGGACAACTTCTGGCTACAATCATGCCTGATCTAGACTTGCAGCAAGTAAATTATGATATTGATGTAGTAGATGAGATTTTAGGACAAGTTGTAGAACAAATGCATGAAATCAGTAGTACTTAAGATTTTAGCAGACTCTTACTTGATCTTCCATTATAACCTTTGTGTAGGTTCAAAATTGTATATACTGCTTCTTCACTTTATATATTTGACATAATTTGATCAATAAGTGTATATACTATATGCATTTAGACGTTCCCACACATGCAGTGGGTGTTATCTTCACTTCCTCTTAAAGGAACACTGTTAATATTGACCAACCCTGATGTACTTAATTAAGGATTTTGCTTTTAAAATATATTTGTAATTAAATTTGCAAATATTTTTATTATTAGGAATCTTAATACTTTTCTACAAAAGCTTTTTTTTGTTGACTTGATCTTATATAAGCATTAATACTTGCAATTATTTCCTCTTCTAAAATCTAAGTAGTAGAATCTATTAAAAATGCAAAAAAAAACCTTTCCTTGATTTCCTTCTCAGAACAAACCCTAGTGATGGTGTTGTATACTACAGTATTGTTTCATTGCTATCAGCAATGTTGTATGTTGCATTAATGCGATAGAAATGTAACTAGTAGATAAAAATTTTGGCCATATGGGTACTATTTGTGTTTGACTACCAAAAGAAGAAAAATTCCTTAAGGGTTTTATCCTGAAAACTGATGATCTCTGACTCCCTTTTGGATTTTTTGATGTCACTAAAGAACATTATCTGTACATAGTTTTGCAGCATAAACAACACCCTCGGATATGGCTAGGATATTTCAGCCTTTTCAGTGATGAAAACCATATGCCTGTCAGTGTCCTGCCCTTGCTACTTGATCGTTGTTTCCTACATCCAAGAACCTGCCTGTATTTGAGTGCAGCCAGAGGGGGATCTTTGGTTCTACCCTATAGTTCCCATTTGAACACAGCAGTGCTGGTTCACAAGTTTGGGTACGTACCAGTACACGGCTTCAATGGTCAGATTTCACGCACAGTTCTTGCCTACTTTTTTCCAAGTCAAAGGCAGCTGGTGGAATGGGAAGCATGTTGGTGGACCATTGGAGAGAACAAGCTGGGGTGGCATATCCACAGCTGGGTAGGATTCCTGGGCAACCTCTGCTCTGCATCAAACACCACCTCTTGAAACCTGAAGGCCTTTTTTCAGGGAAGCCTAGTGCTGAACAGGATTGACGCAGGTTCTGTGATGTATACAAATGCTTATGTATATTAACTCAAAAAACAAGTTGTTGCGGTATTAAACATGTAGCCTGCCTTGGAGTCTTTCAGGCTGAGATGCGAGAGTGCTGAGGTTTGTCTCCAAAACGTACCTTCCTATCAGAATGTACCATGCTGAGTATGAATGAGTCAGACTACTAAATCCTTGATTAACTAGTTGAACTGGGAGTACTTTTAAAAGGAGGCGAGTTTCCTTATCTGTGGTGTTAACTACTACAGAGTGAGCTAAAGCTGAAAATGTTCAAATACAACTTTTTTATGCTATCTTAAAGTTTAGACATCTTTTATTATAGGCAAGATAGGGGATTCCCTCTCTCCCCCCCGCCCTTTTCTTTTTTTTTTTTTTGGTAAATATTTTATAGTGACTCTTAAGCCACTAGTTGTATGCTCTAATGCTCGTGCAAAAACTTCCTGGAAGAAATGGTACTGAGAGAAATTGCTGTTACAATTGTGACAGTATTTTCAGGCAATTCATTTCATGCAACTGCATGCTTTTCTTCTGAAGTCATCAGGAATCAGAAGAGAGGTGGCAAAGACAGCAAATCCACCCTTTACTCTGTGGTGGTATTTGTCATCCAAACAGTGATCAAGAAAAATGGTTCTCTTAAAAAAATCTAAAAATAAAAAATCATGAGAGAGCATTCAATATGTTCATTCCTGGGAAGTGTCTTTTTTTATAAAGCCAACACTTTTGGCTTTTGCACTGCTACTGTCCTGATTTAACGAGATTATGTTCCTTTTAGTTGTAGTTCAGTCAGTTTCTCTCAATGGACAGTATTTCGATTTTAAGATGCTATCTATTCTGATATGCCAATAAAGATAATGCAGTACTGTTGTACTTTATAATGGATAAATTGAATGTTTGATTTTTTGAAGAGGTGGCTGTAATATAACTGTTTGTATGACTTTTTAAAAGTTTATATTTTCCATTTATTGGTGTGTCGTTTTCCATTTCTTAATCGTTATTTATTATGTTTCATCAGACTCTAGTTTAATTTCTTATAGACAACTGGCAAAATATAGCATATGTCTATATTAAAAATGGCAAATTTACCCTGTACATTTACACTTTGGAGAACAGTAGACTAATGGAAATGGTTTTTATTTACTTGTTAAAATGTATTTTTTGTAAAAAAAATAAAAATATATAAATCTGAGTTTGCTGGATCAAAACTTGTACGTGATCAAATGCAATGTTTTTGTTTATAAATAAACACTATGCAGAATGGCTAATGCTTCTGGCTTATTTTAAGTATTTGATCTCACAAGAAAGCTGGCTCAGTCTGGTTTTGAGCAGAAGACTTGGGCACACCATACATGCCCCTCAGACCAAGTCAGCATCCCAGCTGAGCCCAAACCAGCTGGATAGCTATGCTGCTTCAGACAGTCGGTTTTGTACAGGGAATTACCAATTACAAGACTATTACTGTAATGGGATTTGGGACAAAACCGTATTTTCAAGGCCTTGTTAGAGAGGTGCTGTCTTTGTGGTGCCAAGGCAGAAGTGGCAGGAAGGTAAAGGTAAAGAGTTGGGGAGGTGGGACCACCTACCTCTGGGGTGGTGGTAAGCTCTTGGATCAGATCAGATCAGCTCTCCTTGTGAAATTTTACCCTTAGGCTAGTCAATCAGTTCCCCAGCATGACACTCAAGTTCTTTCAGATATTTTTGTGGCATTTTTGTGGCTGAGGCAGACTGTTCTTCCCCAACCAATACTTGGGCATCCTATGCAGACGACTAACAGAAAGATGGCAGCGTGCATGGTATTGTGGAAAGGGTATGGAAAGCTGGTATGGAAATGTTCTGGCTCTGGAAAAAGCTGTGATGTTATAATCCGGGGTATGCATTAACTGAATTTCAAGGAACTTCCTGGTTTTAATATATGGGTGTGTAAAAAGAACAAAGTTAAAAGTTTATCATGAAGTTTCGTTTGGGACATGGTTGAGACATCACAGAAGGTACCTAATTTTGACTAGGATGTGAAATGAAACTGTCGTGTTATTTTGCAGTTGCTAACTTAGACATAAGATAGGAAAAAATATAACTTCTGGACCAAAGTCTAGCCAAGAGTGTATCCTAAACTAATCTTGGGTAATTATAATGCTAAATGCACACCCCGCTGTGAATAATAAGCATGCTAATCAGGTAACCTCCCTAAATGTTTTAAACATGAGTTTAGATGCATATGTATATTTAGGAGTGGTGACTAAATCATTGTTAACCAATCAGCTATCATTATAAATATTGGGTGGTTGGAAATGTGTGGTGTGCTGGGTGTTGTTAAATGCCCGGCACCTAATTCTGCAGAGCTGAAATAAAAATCTCAACTCAGTGTGTTGACTGGCTCTCGCACACAGGGTGAAGAACCCTTGTTTAGAATCACAGAATTGTTTTGGTTGGAAGAGACCTTTAAGGTCAACAAGTCCCACTGTTAACCTAACACTGCCAAGATACCACTAAACCATGTCCCTAAGCACCACGTCTACCCATCTTTTAAATACCTCCAGGGATGGCGATTCCACCGCTTCCCTGGGCAGCCTGTTCCAATGTTTGATAACCCTTTCTGTGAAGAAATTTTTCCTAATATCCAATCTAAACCTCCCCTAGTGCAACCTGAGGCCATTTCCTCTCATCCTATCTCTCATTACCTGTGAGAAGAGACCGACCCCGACCTCGCTACAACCTCCTTTCAGGTAGTTGTAGAGAATGATAAGGTCTCCCCTCAGCCTCCTCTTCTCCAGGCTAAACAACTCCAGTTCCCTCAGCCGCTTCTCACAAGACTTGTTCTCCAGACCCCTCACCAGCTTCGTTGCCCTTCTCTGGACACAGCATTTAGGGGCAATCGGTGTACCTTCATGCTTTATCCACTGTGTGAGTGAAATTTCAAATCAAGCGTGAGGACTTGCACTGTCCTGGCTTTCTAAGCCCAGTCATACTCGCACGGAAATCCTCATAGCCCTCCAGTTAGAAGTCCTCTTTCTTTTTGGGGGAAGAAAAAAAAACAAACCCAAGTTAAAAAACATTCTAATTGTATACGCTAAATCTTTATTTGTTCTCTTCTGTTTTCCCACCTGTTGTGTAAGGCAGTGCAGTAACTGGCGAGGCCTTCAGAGGACAAGTTTTGGCTTTAGCCGCAGGGGCCAGTGGTTCTTTTGCCNCGAAAGGTTTGCCGCTGAAAGAAAGGGGGGAATTTGGGGGATCAGTTGCCCTTTGACCAGTCTAAATGTAAAACCACCTCAAATACCGCAATGCCTTATTCGTTTGTTTGTTTTCTCCTTTTGGGGAGTGGAAGCAATCTCAGGGGAGGGCAAACACAGCCCAGGCAGAAGAAAAGGCGGGCAAAAAATCCCGGCCAAAATGGCAACGCTGCGGACTCCACAGACCTCCCACAACGACACCCCCCCACAAACAC